>APFE031673273.1:46350-58122 GCA_000404065.3 Pinus taeda | reverse complement strand
ATCTAGTCTAACTTATAGACGAAAGGATCTTTTTCACGACATTCTTTCTCGTTATTTTTAACCCAAATCTGGTAAAGGTTTTTTAAATCTTTAGTTTAAGTTGTTTAATCTGTATAATTGGAGTCTCACAAGGGTTTTTTAGGGTGTTGAATCCATTTGTAAATTCAAAGGTGCATTTTAAACAACAAATAATCACATTCTTTCTTGAAAATTCGAGTCTCACAAGGGTTTTTTAGGGTGTTGAATCCATTTGTAAATTCAAAAATGAATTTTAAACAACAAATAATCATATTCTTTCTTGAAATTGTTTTGATTCCGGTGGAAAAGTCTATTTCGTCTACAAGTTAGATTACACACACACACACACACACACACACACACATATATATATATATATATGCATTTTTTCTTTTCTTTTGTAAGCAAGCATTCTTATATTTATATAACATATCAAAATTTACACAATGTACACACATAGTATCCATCTTTGTCTTAGAATGAAGAAACCAAAGTGTGATAAAAAAAATCTCTCCTCTTAGGAGGGGAAACTAAAGTCTTTTTCCAGAGAGCTTAACATGTGAAAATATTGCCATTCAACTCACAATGGATTGTTGAGCCTTGTGACGCCATAACTAATGAATGTAAAGCAAGGATAGTTGCAAACTGTAATGGCGTTGGGAGCTTATCGGGCCCATATCATGCGCACTTAGGCCTAACAAAAGAGGCAAGGTCACTCGGATGTCCATTAAGACAAAACAAGGTCGCTCTGATATTCATTAATCAAAATGAAAAGATAATTACTAACCTTTTGCTCGCCATGTCACTGGTGGCTAGTGCACGCCGCACTGGAGGTTCATTGTAGTCGTGTTGGTGCTTTCTTGAACCTGAGTGTTGCCTTGAGCATGCACATTGCTAGAGTCCTCAAGGGCCTCTTCCAGGATGTCGCACCCATAAGGGCTATGATGAGGGGGGAGGGAGGAGGAGTGTTGGTCATCGGGAGGGAGAGGAAAAGCGTAGAGGGAGGAGGAGGAGCTCTATGGGGAGTCAGAGGGGACAAGTTGGCGGGAGGGGAACGTGAGGGAGACATAGGAGGGTAGGAAATTTTGAGGCCTTCGGTAAGTTGTTATGGTGAGGAGATGGAATGATTAAGGTGTGTAGAAAGCTTCGTTATCCAGTTAGCAGCTTTATGCTTTTCCTGCTCCCTATCTTTCAATTGAGGGGACAGAAGATCGCGAAGAGCCCAAAGGGACCTATGTCCCCTGCGGGTCTCCTCCCCTTCCATGGAAACCATGCTTCTTCTTATGTGCTCAAGGATGTTGTTAACAAATTGGGTGGCAATGGAGGTGTCACCTAAAGTCTTGGGGGGGGAAACCACAACCTCTTCCTTTGTCTGGGCAATGTTGCCTTCCTCTGTCGCTACTCATAAAGGAGATGTAGGGGTTGGGCATCATGATACTATGGTCAAGGGGAGTTGAGAGGATTACAGGGGGAGGTGACCAAGAGAGAAACAATCGGGAGGCCAAACCTCTGAGGAATATAATGTCATAGACTGTAACACCCTCCTCCCACATCTACCCAAGTCGCCGGCCAACCGGGGTAAAAATGTGACGAGAGGCTACTATGATTAGATCTAACCTCCTATGTTACCTTAAGGAAGTGGAATCGACGGAAGCATAACATACATACCTTCTACATCAGCTACAGGACTCTCAGGAACCATCCTAACCACTCAGGTAGCTAGCCCTTGGGTCCCACTGAGGTTTTAGACCACTTGACCCCCAGACGCTCCCATGATATGGACTTGAAAACATCGAGGAGGCTCTGGATGCTCTCATGCAACCGTCCAGGGACTACTTTTCCTAGTGCTATGCCAATGTCCTCAAGATTTGAGCCACTTTTTCAAGCCCAAAGCCCAGGTCACTGCCCAGAATTGAATGACACCTTCATAACAGAAAGATAACAGGGAAACAATGATGCAAATGTAAATAATTGAATAAGCCCTTAACAAGACCCCTTCATATCCCAAATATGTAATCTATAGGTGTAAACAACAAATTTAAGCATAGGGGTCTCATACTTATCTGAGAATCATTATGAAGCATTGTTCCCTTATATAATTTGTTGCATTATCATGTATTAGGTCATAAGTACATTGTTCATTCATTTACAAGTAAAAATATGATGAGATCCATACATATCCAGTGTCATAAAACATATACTTAGCCAGCATAATAGCAACAAAAATACCAAGGAAATCACATCCATATGATCCACATATAAACCAATAAAATACTCAATAAATAAAAGGAGGAATAACCTCATTTTGATGATGCAAAATCCAAACCTGGGATGGGATTACCACATTCCACCCAACCATAGAATGACTGAGCCAAATATCTCTTCAGCCATTCACCTTTGTGCCATATTCCAACCAACTCGGAAGAACCAACTAGGGCATCCCGAGGCTAAGCCACCTCACCTTCATAAATAGAAATCAGGTTTTACCGTAATCCATACTGGATCACTAAGCCAACACAATAAACATGTAATAATAGGCTTTACCATGATCTCCACCTGATCACTAGGCCAAACAAGCATGGATGCCACCGGATCTCGCCACCTACACCGTGAGGAATTTTCTTATCTCCTAGTCTCTCAGGCTTTATCGTAATCCACACCAGATCACTAAGCCCTAAATTGAGACCCACTCTCTAGGATTTACCACATATCCAAACCTAGGATTACTAAGCCCAATGGAGAGAAATCCACCTCTTGGCTTTACCATTTATCCTGCCATTCATTGGCAAGGATTCCTAGGCCCACCGAGGCAACACAATCTTGGATTTACCACAACCCACAGTCTGGCTCAGGGGTTACTAGGCCAATGGATTTACCGTGATCCACGGTTCGGTTCAGGGATCACTAGGTCATGTGCTTTATCATTTGGAGATCCACCTCACTCAGCTTCAAATCCATCCGGCAATCCAGCTCATCCAAAACTTGAGAACCCCATCACACCATGGCTATTTGGAAATGGCAAGGCTAAGATGAAAACATTGTTACACCTAGAAAAATCCATGCCATAACAACAAAAGAACCACATGAAATACCATGCATGCCAAATTTAGCAAGGAAAATACACATGCAAATCAATACCTACAAAGAATATTGTTGTAGTTGTCTGAACCTGCTCTTCCTTGCTTCCTCCTTCCTTTTGCTCGCCTTCTTTGCCTTTCTTGATCCAATGCAAAAATGCTCCAAGAAAACTCTAAGTGTCCAAGAGTGTGAGAGAGAGAGAGAATAATGAGAGAGCTCCAAAATTGAACTGACAAAAGGTTACAAATTGATCCTCAGAAGCCTTTTTATCAATTAGGCCTCTATTTTCTTCATTTTCCATTATTTTCCTTCAATTTCCTCCTCACATGCAACCCATGACCTTTCAACTCCCTTTTCTCTTGTTTTCCTTTATTTTCATAAATAGATGTGCCAAAAATTCCATTTTGCCTTTCCAAAGCCTTTGCCATTTGCCTTTGCCAATTTCCTTAGCCATAATAACTGAAATGAACATCCACTAGGAGTTTTTGCCCAACATTAAGCTTGGAATAAGTGTCCCATTAACCGTGGTTATTATTTATGCCTTTATTAACTTTTATTACATGGAATTTTCACCAGGGTTGTTACAGAACCCTCCCCCTTGGGGGATACTGTCCTCAACATTCAACCACACCTATAACTCAGCAAAATTGCTGAAAAACAAATATACCAACCATAGAGATTTATAACATAGGTCGATGCATTATTTACAAATATCACCCTACTGAGAAGCAAAACAACATGATAACATAAAAACATGACAACTATAAATGACATGACACTCATACCACTTATTGGAGCTTTATAACATAGCTCATGGAGTTATTCACACCCATATACATATGTACATATACCAAAACATCATTAGACATGTACCAAAACATATACCAAAACACCATACCAAAACTTTATTTCCTCAACCAAAAAACAATGAAGGATACATAGCCCGCATCTGATCTGCCATCTTCCATGTAGCTTCATTGGGCCCACTGCTGCACTTTAACCTGCTCGATTGCTTGTTTCTAGAACATGAGCACCTTTTTCTGTAATATACACCGAGGCTCCGGCTAGAATTCTCCATCTGGTTCCACCTGGAATACAGACTAGTGAATCACATGATCAATATCTTTAACATACTTCTTAAGAAATGACACATGGAAAACATCATGGACTTTCACTATCGGAGGCAGTTCAATTCAATAGGCTACTGACCCAATCCTCTCAATAATAATGAAGGGTTCACAAAACCGTGGTGCCAGCTTGACACATGATCCAATATGTAAGGAGATCTTTATTGGTTTGATGTGCAAGTACACCTGTTCCCCAACCTATAACTCCTTGAACAACATGTTCCGATCTGCATAGTTGTTCTGCCTTTAGATTCTTCTTTATAGCCTACATTTCCTTTTCCATGTCCACCAACATGTCCGATCCAATCAGCAACCTATTAACTGGATCACTCCAACTAATGGGAGTATTGCAACTACGCCCATACAATGCCTCAAATAGACTCATCTTCAAAGATTCCTGATACCCATTGTTGTAAGCGAACTCTACCAGTGGAAGATATTCTTCCCACTTTCACTGTTGATGCATCACATACATCCTCAACATGTACTCCAATATCCTGTTGACCCTCTCAATTTTTCCATCTATCTGTGGATGATAAGTTTTACTAAAGGCCAACTCTGTGCCCAAACCCGCAAATAACTCCTTCCAAAACTTGGAAGTGAACTTTGTATCCCTGTATAACACAATCTTATTTGGAACTCCATGCAATATGACCACATCTATGATGAATACCTGTGCTACATCGCTAGCTAAGAATGTAGACTTCACTAAAATGAAGTGTGCTACCTTTGTCAACCTGTCTCACTATCCTCGACAAACCTGTGATAAAGTCCATGGAAATAACCTCTCATTTCCATTATGGAATTGCAATCGGCTGTAGCAGTCCACCTAGATGCTTACACTCTGCCTTCATGCGCTGACAATTGAAACCTATAGCCACAAACTCTGCTACATTCTCTTCAGATTCAACCAATAATATAATTTCTTCACCGCAGTCAATGTATTATGGTAGCTTGGGTGACTTGAATATGTTTTCACATGAAACTCCCTCAAGATCATCTTCTTGAGCTCACTACTGTCTAGCACATATATACTGTCCCTAAATCTAACCAATCCATCTGCTGCAAGACAATAGTCCACATCTTGTGCACCCGTACCTGTACTTTGCTGCAACCTATGCACAATCTCCATATACATGCCATCTTGCTGACCTTCCTGCAAGATCCTATCCTGTAAGTTTGTCCCATAGGAGCTCATAGCTGCTAAGTGATGTACATGTACTCGCCTACTAAGAGCGTCGGGCACCCTGTTCTACTTTCCTTTGATGTACCTCATCTCAAAGTCAAACTCACTGATCGTGGCCAACCATCTAGCTTGTCAAGCATTCATATTCAATTGGTCAAACAAATACCTCAACCCAATGTGATCACTCACCACTACAAACCTCCTGCTAATAAGATAGTGACTGCACATCTTCAATGCATGTATGATTGTTGCTAACTCAAGATCATGTGTCGGGTAGTTCTGCTTGCGCTTATTTAATTTTCGTTACTCATAGCATACCACTTGTCCTTCCTACATAAGGACTCCACCAAGTCCTCTCTTGCAAGCATATGTACATACTACAAATTCTTTTTCCAGCTCTGCAATATTTAACATTGGTGCATGTGTCAACAACTGCTTAAGCTACTCAAAATTGGCCTCACATTTCTTTGTCAATTCAAACTTCTTAGCTTTCCAATAATGATGTAATAGGATAAGAAATCTGTGAAAAGTTCCTGATTAACCTCTTGTAATAGCCTATCAACCCCATGAAATATCTCACCTCATCCACATTCCTGGGAGCTACCCACTCCATGATGGCCCTTATCTTTTTCAGATCTACTACAATGCCCTCCTTGGAGACAACATGCCCTAAGTAATATACCTCAGTCTGAAAGAAATTGCACTTATTGAGCTTAACATACAACTGGTGCTCTCTCAACAACCTCAACATTGTTACTAAATGCTCGACATGCTCTTCCTCAATTTTAGAATATACCAATATGTCATCAATGAACACAATAACAAACTTATCCAAATACGGATGCAACACACTATTCATCAAGCACATAAATGTAGCTGGAGCATTAGTCAAACCGAATGGAACTATAACAAACTCATAATGCCCATACGTGGTCCGAAAAGTTGTCTTGTAAATGGCATCCTCTTTGATGCGTACCTGGTGGTATCCTGATCTCAAATCAATCTTCAAGAACATTGTTGCTCCCTTCAATTGATCGAACAAGTCATCAATCCTCGGCAACATATACCTATTCTTGATAGTCACTTTGTTCAATTACATATAGTCAATGCATAAATATGAGAGATCTTTCTTCTTCACAAACAATATCAGTGCACCCCAAGGCGATACACTTGGCCTAATGTATCCCTTGTCCAACATTTCCTTCAACTGTAGCTTCAACTCCACCAACTTAGGTGTACTCATACTATAAGGTGCCTTTTACATTGGAGTTTCCCCTAGCACTAACTCAAAAGAAAAGTCTACCTCCTTGTGAGGTGGAAACTTTGAAATCTCCTTAGGGAACACATATTGAAACTGTTGTAAAATTGGGTACTTGCTCAAAGCACTTGTGTCCTCAACTTCCTTACCTTTGTTGTTAGACATATGTACAACAAATAACACACTGTTTCCTGTTACTGTGCTTTTACTGCATAGTTGTCACCACCCTAACTTATGTGGCTTTTTTCTTTCCCTCTAAGACTCTTGGTTCACCATTGTCATCCACACACTTAATGGTTTTTTCATAACAATCCACCATGGTTCTATGTAGGTACAACCAATCCATTCCCAACAATATACTATATGATCCCAACGGTAATACATTCAAATGTGTTGTGGTAGGCATACCATTCAAATCAAATGCACAAGTTCTTACCCAATGATGAACTCACTTCTTTATACCTGTAGCCAACTGCACTAACCAATATTCTGCATGCAATTCCTTACTAAAACCACAATTATCCACCAAGTCAGGACTAACATAACTATAATTAGATCCATGGCCAATAAAAATAGAAATGAATTGATCACAAAGCTTACCGCCCATCTCAATGATAAATGGCTGATGGTCTACCTGTTTGTTATCTAATGTTGCATAAATATGAGGAACGCTCTTACCAACATCCCCAACATTTTTTGCCTCCTACGCACTATATATATAAGACCTACCACCCTGATTTTGTGGACAATATCTATTAATGTGCTCCTTACCACATGTCCAACACTCCAAATGACCAGTACCCTCACCTATATGTTGTTGCTATGACCCATGTCCCTATCTAGCTGTATTGAACTCTTTTGTGGTGTGACATTCTCTTTCTCTTCTGCATTATGAGGCCTTGTTCTTTTCAGTTGCCATTTACCTTTACCTTTGTCTTTTCCTTTCCATCCTTACTGAGATTCATTCTTATGCTTTGACTGTTCATAGCAATGCTTCAATTTCCCAATAACTTCGTCAATGGATTGAGGCTCATCATACTCAATCCGATCTCTAAATGCTAATGGCAATCCACTAACAAATCGTTGAACTTTAGCCTTCTTATCTTTAAGATACGATACATACCTCAATAGCTCTAGGAACTTAGTCGTGTACTCTTCATCTATCATTGATCCCATATTTAGATCATAGAATTCTTTGGCCTTACTGTCGTAGTACCTTTCTGATAAGTATTTCTTCATGAAAATTCTCTGGAACTCGTGCCAAGTCATGTCATATGTCCTGATGTCTCTAACTCGCTTCACACCTTCCCACCAGATGTATACTTTACCTCTCAGGCTGAAGATATTTATTCTAGCCTTCATATTATCTATGTACTTATGCAAGTAAAAGAACTTCTTCATCCCAAGTATCCAAGCCTCTGCATCTTCTGTCTTCTTCACATATCCATCAAAAGTAGGTGGATTTGCTTTCTTAAACTCATCTGGAAAGTATCCCCTATCACTCCTCTTGTAAGGATGATAACGATGACAATCATGATGTCTACCAAACCAGAACTAGAATAGTACCTGTATCCATCACCTATCATATATGGAGTATCCAACTATCTCTACAATTGGTGAAGGAGAGTCTTTCTCCCTGGAGGAATCATACAAAAATGGAGGCATAGTTCTTCTTCTAAATGGGATGCTTCGAATGTTGGCATGTTCATGTGATGGACTGTGCCCGCCTAAATGAGAGCCACCTTCCCTATTATTTATTTTCAAGTTCGGTTTCCCTATCTGCAATTTGAGAAGTTCCACAATTGTGTCTTGAGTAGTGGCGATCTTTCGTAATGCATTTTCAAGCTTGGTACTTTCGTGACCACCCATCGATTCATCTAACTCTTCCAGCTCTTCCTGGTCCTTAGTGATGGTCTGTTTGTTTTTTCCTCCTTGACTTATAATCTTTATTAATTTCCAATTGAGTGCAACCCCTTTTTGTTTTTCTTTTCTTGGCATCCCACAACTGGCCAAGATTGTGGCTCTGATACCACTGTAATATTCTACTAAGTAAAAACTTTATATTAAATATTTACCATACAATAATTATGATGCCATCATCTAAACAATAACAAGAGATAGCCAATTCTTTTAAATGATCTGAATTGGATCATTATATTGTTTTTCATCCATCTCGATGCATTTGGAGTGGAAAAAGTGGAGGAATCAACTCACGGGATCATTTTTACCGGTAGGGCCTAGTTTGGAAAAACAAGGTATGAAACCTTCTAGGAACGTTTTGAGACATCAAGCGATGCCTTTTGGGGGTAAAATTTTTTCACTTTAATGGATCACCATTTCATGTTATTCTAAACACAAATATCTTTCTAACGGTGCAAGAAGTGAGTTAATCAGGGTCTGTATGCAAAAGTTATGCCACTCAGAAGTTGACCTTCCTTTTTTCACACCTATTTTTGTAGGATTTTGCGTTAGCCCCCATTATTCATGGAAAAGGGGCTAGCCATGTGATTATGATGTGAAATAATCTAGAATATCATAAACTGTAACTTTAGTTAAGAGTTGATTTAGTCAAAATTAACCACTAGTAGGTTATTGAGTTTAGTTATAACCGAGCCACTAGGAGGAAGAGGCATTCCATTCTTTCGAGAGCATTTTGTTCCATAGCTTAGGAAAGATAGACAGGGGAGATAAGAAGTAGAACATGCAGAGAGGATTTGTGCACTATAGAAACCCATGGGCCACAAGCATTACTCCTTTGTACCTGCTGCCATATTTCCAGACAAAGAAAGAGAGAGCAGCGACCTCACCTTCCAGCTGGGTTTTCTCTCGAAAGGGTTTCCAAGAGAGCATGTTTTGTGTCTTGTGTATGTGTGTGTGTGTGCTTGTTTGTCATTCTCTACTTTTCTGCATAATTTCCATTTCCATGCATGCACTAATTATGGTTAAATATACATATCTTAAAGTTTAATAAAACTGTAATAGTGTATAATCTAAAATTTTTAATATAATATTATCATATCTATTGTGACAAACTGTCCAGTGGAATATCCATGGCAGTTTACGGATCATTGAAAGAGGAAAAAGGTTTTATTAAAAAAAAATTGGAGCACATGTACATAAAGTAATCACCAGGGCCCTAAATTCTTGATATGTTCACCCACAAAAAGTCATTCACTTTATGAGAATGAATAAGACTTTAAACTTCATATTTCTCCACCTACGAATAGTCATCCGCTCGGTGAATGTGAAAAAGGTGACTTTGTTGTAGGCTTGTGAGAATGAACTGTGAGAAGTCAACGACCTCTCGACTCTACCTCTGTGATCCATGATTGTGAAGATCTACGGGCACACAACGATCTAGCGCTCACTGTAATGCTCCTTAATCTCTGACAATGTTTCTTCAGATCTCATACTTAGCGATCTCTGTCTCTGGTTGGTGTAATGGCATTGTGGCCTTCTATCATAAACTCCCTCTAATGGTGATACAACTAATGAATAAAGTGGCAATCTGGGAAGAATTTGTGGCAGTAATGAATAGTTTCCTAGTGCTTCTCGTCGACTTCACTCCATAGCGCGATCACAATGTAGTCTCCCTGTTGTAGCTTCCATGCCTAGTGTGTTATCAATCCACACAGTCCATCACCCAACCTTTGTATATTACAACCTAATCTATCCAACATTGTAGGCAACTTACCTCGGCTTCCACGAACATTGTGAATTCCTCTACAATTCTCCCCTTGTCATTGGGTTGTTACCGCTCCAAATCAGTGGTCGCTCGAACCTATTGTCGTGGAACACTGTTAGCCGAATTATAAAGCTAGTGAATGGGTTACTTAGCAATGGGACCCAACTCAACGTTAAGACCCATAACACTGAACTAAAGGGCCGATCTCTAGTTTGGATGGTATGGGTGCCTCCTTTACCTTCGTGGTCCTTTGACCTAGCCTCTGCACCATGGAAAAATAATGAAATCATTGTTCCCAAAAACAATGAATATGAATAACCACCTTTCCAAAAAGAAGAAATTGAGCCAACTAGGGTGATTTTAGGAACCATTGAAGTTGGGTTACCAAATAGGGTGAGATCGAATCCCATCAAAGATACACTAAGGATATCACTTGAAATCCTCTCTTGAAAACTCGCCTAAGCTCTCAAAATACCAATGAAGAAGACCCAAATTCCATGTCTTGCTCTGGATTCTCCTCCTCCTTTTAAAGCTTGGATGCATGAAAGAAACTATGGGAAATTACCCTAGGTGGATAATTACTTGGGGCGAAAAGCATGTATTCTCCGTTCTTTATTATTATTATTATTATGATTATCTTTTAAATTGGTCCAACTAGGGTCAATTATTTAGGCATATTACACCAAAATAGGCATGCGTGTTGGCATAACTATTGATAATGAAATTAAAATTCTGGAAGACCTATTCCAAAATAAACAAGTATATTGCGTCATTATTAATAATAAATATTTAAAATAAAGTTAAAATTTAGCTAGTTTTTATGACTTTTAAAATTTTAGCAACTTAAGATGTATCATGTAGTAATTGTTTTGATACTTATTATGGATATACACCTACAGGGATTTAAGTTAAAATAAAGTTATAATTTAGTTAGTTTTGATGCTTATTATGAATTGATGCCTAGTTTACCAACCTTTTAATTTATATTGCCTCCTTCATAAATAGTAAAAAGAATTAATATATAAGTTAAACATATTTACATTTAAAATAATATGTAAAAATATTCTTAACCATGGAGATTTACTCTCACATTATCATGGATATTCCCACTCTGTAAATAGGCTTTGTTACAATACCATGGGCCAATACCATGGATTATTAATCCTACATACCTAAAAAACCATCACTCACTTCATATAAAGCTTGTTCATATGTCATTTTTTTTAAATAATCAATTTGGTTAAAAGGGAAAAATGACACAACTACTTTGGAGGTAAATCTCAACATTAATTTGTGTATACTACTATAAATATTCTAGAATATTTCGTAAGGGTTAAATATTTATCCACTTAATAATTATTGATAATTAAATTAAAATTATGGAAGCTCTATTTCAAAATAAACATGCACATCCATAATT
>APFE031673273.1:16266-41514 GCA_000404065.3 Pinus taeda | reverse complement strand
CATCCAAAATTTTCTAACAGTAGAAATTTCCAGCAAAAGCATTTCAGCAAATTCCCAGCAAAGAACCAACCCAAGGCTGCTTATTCAAAACATAGATAGGCAGAAAGAATCAATAAATTAAGTAATGATCAGCCATCAAAACCACCGCTACAATGTTGGGGATGCGGAGAACCACACTACTACAAAATTGCCCGCATAAAGCAAGAACATAAAAACTGGCAAACATGCAGGAACATCCACAATCGGAGACGTACTGAGGAGCATGCCCAGAATTAATGCTGCCCTGGATGATCACCAAGCAGAATATTAACCCATCATGATTGAATGTGAAGGTATGATTGCTAAGCAACCTGTTTCGGTTTTGTTTGATCTCGGTGCTAGCTTAAGTTATGTTAGTCCTAAAGTGGTAGAAAAGTGTCAGCTACAGAGTTGTAAACTCCCAAAACCATGGCTAGTTCAGTTAGCCACTAAGGCAAAAAGAAAGGTAGTAGACAAAATAGAATAGTGTCCCATAGTAATCTCGAGACAGCCCATTCATGTGAACCTTAACATTCTTCCTTTGGATCATACAATATTTTAATCGGTATGGATTGGTTGGAAAAATGTTGGTCCTTGGTTGATTGCAAATAGAAAACTATCAGTTTTATTTTAGAATCAAGACAAAGAAGGGAACTACAAGGAATCAAGACCAATACAAAGTTATGTCCTATCACTGCTAATTGGTTAGGAGAATGTATTAGGAAGGGCTATCAAATTTATGTTGCTCGAGTGGGATTTACCAACACCAAGAATAAAATGACCTCTTTAGATAATATTCTTGTCATGCAGGAATTTGTTGATGCATTTCTTGAATCCATTCTTGGACTACCACCCAAGCGGGATATTGACTTCACCATCAAATTAATTCAGGGTGCAACCTCTGTATCCAAGGCCCCTTATCGCATGAGCATACCTGAGTTGACAAAACTCAAGATGCAACTTCAAGAGCTTCTAGATAAGAAGTACATTTGCCCTAGTGTGTCCCCATGGGGAGCCCCCATACTATTTGTATGGAAGAAGGATGGAACGTTGAGACTGTGTATCGATTATCATCAGTTAAATAAGCTGACTATAAAGAATAAGTATCCATTGCCACGTATTGATGATCTATTCAATCAAGTGCAGGGAGCCAAAGTATTTTCCAAAAATCAATTTAAGGTCAGGATATCATCAAATAAGGATAAAAGAGGAAGACATTTACAAAACTGCATTCTGAACCCGTTATGGTCATTATGAGTTCGTAGTGTTTCCTTTTGGCCTTACAAATGCCCCAGCTACCTTTATGAGTTTGATGCATGATATTTTCCAGCCCTATCTTGATAAGTTTGTACTAATTTTTATTGACGATATTTTGATATACTCAAAAAATAAGGAAGAGCACAAAGAACATTTGAGAATTGTGTTCCAAACTTTATGGGAGAACTAGTTATATGCCAAATTTAGCAAGTGCGACTTTTTCAAAGATCAGATCCAATACTTGGGTCACGTTATATTAGCAAAAGGAATAGCGGTCAACCCAGAATATATCAAAACCATCATGGAATAGACCGCCCCAAACAATGTTGCTGATATGAGACCCTTCTTGGGTTTGGCCAGGTATTACCATCGGTTCATTAAAGGATTTTCAAAAATTGCCTTTTCTATGACCTCTTTACAGAAAAATTGGCACATCTTTCAATGGACAATAGAGTGTTAGCAAAGTTTTGAAAAGTTAAAACACCTACTTACCATTGCACCTGTGCTAAAGGTAGCAGATCCAGAAACGTATTTTGTGGTTTGCATGGATGCAAGTAAAGAGGGTGTTGGTGGAGTGCTGACACAAGAAGGAAAAGTTATTTCTTACGAATCATGGAAATTGAAATATTATGAACAACGATATTCTACCTATAGCCTTGAATCAACATTGGTAGTACATGCACTTAAAATGTGGCGACATTACTTGTTGGGGAAGAAATTTTTGCTGCTGACGGATCACAACAGCCTTACTAACTTCTTCAACCAATCTAGTTTAAGTGCTCGACAAGCCAGGTGGACGACATTCTTAAGTGAGTTTGATTTTGAGATGAAACACCTTAAGGGGAAGGAGAATCAAGTGGTTGATGCATTGAGTAGGAAGGTACTTTGTATTTATGAAGTTTAGATCAACCAAGCACACTCCAACATTCTAGAAATTATAAAGGAGACATTAGTCAAGGATCCTGAATACACTTTTCTTTGGAAGCAAATGAAGGAAGCTTTGTTAAAAGGAGAAAAATCAGATTTCAAAATAAATCTTGATAACCTCCTTACCTTCAAAAATAGAATTTACATTTCTAACTAGAGCTCTGTTAAACAATTAATAATGGTTGAGTTTCACCGGAAACCATGTGCAAGCCACCCAGGTTACCAGAAAATTTTAACAACCATAAAAAAGGGTATTTTTGGCCCAGATTAAGAAAGGACATCGTTGAGTACTTGTCCAAATGTTTGGAGTGTCAATTAGTGAAGGCGGAACATCAGTATCCCGCTGGTTTGTTACAACCACTACCCATTCCAGAATGGAAATGGGAGACCATATCATTGGACTTCATCACTGGTCTACCCCGCACCAGGAAGCAACATGATTCGATCATGGTTGTAGTTGATACATTGAGTAAAACCACGCACTTCATACCTGTGAAGTCCACCTACAAAATGGTGGAAATCGCAGACATATTTATGAAGGAAAATTTTCGCCTACATGCAATACCCAAGGTAGTAATATCACATCAAGATGCGAAATTTTCATCCACATTCTAGAAAACCCTCTTTTCGAGATTGGGTACCCAGATCTAGTTTAATACAGCTTACCATCCCCAAACAGACGGACAAATTGAACGGGTTAATCAAGTGTTGAAAGACATGTTACACATGTTTGTGATGCAACAACCACATAAGTGGGATGATTACCTCCAGCTCGTGGAATTTTCCTACAACAATGGAAATCATTAATCACTGGGCATGAGCCCTTTTGTTTTGTTATATGGAAGAAAGTGCAGAGTTCCCATGGACTGGAATAACCCTGTTAATAAACTAGCACTAGGTCCAGACATGCTAGCAGAGATGGAGGAAGTTGTCAAGAAGGTTCAACAAAATCTAAGGGTTGCCCAAGATAGGCAAAAAAAGTATGCAGATAAAAAGAGAACGTACAAAGAATTTCAACCGAGAGATCATGTGTATCTGAGAGTAAAACCCCGAAAAAGTTCCTTATAGTGGAGGGGTTGTGCTAAGTTAGCACCCTGGTATTGTGGACCTTTTCAAGTGTTGGAACGAATTGGACTGGTAGCTTGTAAACTTGCATTACCAAGCCACATCTGGGTCCACAACGTTTTTCATGTCTCATCGTTAAAAAAATATATGTGTACAACCCACAACATATAATAAATTAGGAAAATATTCAGGTAATGATCTAAGAGGATATCTGTTGTTTATTTTAATTTGTTTGAGAGAATTATGACTGTGAATTTTGTCTTTTAGGTCGAATTGGAAGGAGAGTTTCTAGCAGAACCTTTTCGTATTCTCGATCGGAGAGAAACCACCTTGCGGAAGCGAGTCATCACCCAGGTTAAAGTGAACTGGAAGCACTTTGGCCCAGATGAGGCCACCAAGGAAGAAGAGGTATTTATGCAGGAAGCTTATCTGACGTTGTTTTCTTGAATTAAAAAAAAAAAAAAAATAGAGAGAGAAGAAGAGAACACCAGGGGCAGTGTCCCTCTCGAGGGGGGGGGGATGTAACACCCCAGTCTCTAGGAAAGATATATTGTGGTGATTTAACTCAGTTTTATGATTTACTGCATTCATTTTACTTTGTGACATTGACTTAGGCTGGAAAGCCAGATAACAAGTTGTTACCTAATTATGATTAATTAGGAATTTATACATGATAATATAATATAATTATTTGCCTTAATTAAAAGAAACAGTTAACCAAGAAATGGTTACACCCCTACCCTGAAAATGGAAAGAAGGAGGGGAAGAGGACTATCCTTGAGCTATGGAGAGAGAGACTAGTGGGAAGTTACTCATTTTGACAGCCATCTGAGTGCAAGACTTGAGGCTGGACCATGGACTCTTGAGGCCCAAGACACTAACTATAACTAGATAAAATCCAGGTGTAGAACAGAGAAAGTGATCGGGGGAGAGCCTAGACGTAATCACCAAGCTCGAGGCTGGGAGGAGAGACTTTCCAGACAGAGTTATATTGACCCATTTACAAATTTGGAACAGATAAGTAATCTAGTCTGTCACTACAAGATGGTATAACGTTATGAGAAATTATTTATTCCTAAGAGTAGGAACTAAACAGTAATATTCAGTTATAAAAGTGCATTAGAAAAAACAGTAGATTTAGTGATAATTATACATTAGTAAACAACAATGTTCAGTAGAATAAATACGAACTAGCATTCAAAAATATCGCACCAAATGATCATGAAATCTCATTTACTCAGTTTTCCTTTTTATAAATGATCTAATATAAATGTGCAGCAAGGTAAACGAGAATAAACAGTTATTGAATCCTTTCTTTCTACTAAATTCCAGGTAATAAAAACACATGTATGAATAATCTATCACATACAAACCCTGATGAATTTTAGAATCCCTCTTTCCTTTCGATTTATCTACCCCTTGACAAGTTAGGGACAGTGAAGAGGTCGTTGACACAATCAAACCTAAACCTTAGATTTTGACCGAATGCATAACAAAAACCCTAAGGTGAGTTCCGGCTACAATCAATAAAGAATTCACTTTCATGGGATTACCACAACATTATAGAAAAGAATAGAGCGACTCTCAAAGGAATTAACCCTCGTGAAGAGGGATAGCAATAAACCCAAAACAGTGAAAGAGTTTCAAACTAAAGAAGAATCCCACAACCCAAACTTCAAAATTAAACACCAAGCAGATCTTTAAAAGCATAAATATGATGGTGCAAGAAAATCATATATACAACTGGATATATAATTTAATAAGTTTCAGACGTATTTAACAGAGTTCTCATCAAAAAACCCAGACATGGCCGAGAGAGGTTTTCTCTAACTCTCCTTCATAGTTACGGCCTTAACAAAAAGAATAGTTATATACAAAAACTGGCATTTACACCCAACAACTTAAAGAAACTTAAAACTGTCATTCTTTGAAGTGTAGCATAATTAAAACAGTCTGCCTTATATTAGGGCCCATGGAAAATTCAAACTAAATATTTCACCAAATTATTGAGTCATAACCCGCATCAGATTAACCTTGAGGCATCGAGAAATGAGATTCTAACCTGTGCTATTTGCACGGTTGTGAGAATGCATGACTATTGAAAAACCCAAGGATAAACCTTAAAGACAATCCTACGAAATAGTAGTGTACCTACAACAAAAATCATTATCAGATATTAGCAAACAAATAAGAAAAACCCAAGGCATTTTTACAATCCAACTAAGAGATTTTCGAATAAACCAGTCTTACATGATTTCGATAGGCTGCAACTTGGTATCGTCGAGCTGCATATCCAGACCTTTCAGGGTTAGAAAATTTTACAGAAGGTAGAAGTATAAATTAGTGTAAGAAAACAAGATAAACGACTGCAAGAGTTTGTTCTTATATTAAAAGCCTACCTGTTTCATACCACGGAAGGAGATCACCATTTCCCGCAGTGCATGAAGATTTGGATTCCAAACCTGGCCAGCAAAGGGATGTATCAACCATAAATGCTAGAATAGCCTCCAATGAAATCAGAGTATGAATGAAACAACAAACTGGAACTGCAAAAAGAAAGATTTCAGGGTTACCTCCCCATGATAAATGAACAGACGAAGCCATAAAACTTGGAGGCCAATACAAAGAACCGCAGACAGGAGTGAAAGGTTGCAGAGCATCCAAAATCCATCAACCATGAGTTGCAAATGAGTTGCTTATCGACAAGAGGAGGGGTATTGGGTAGTTGGATAAGCCTGAAACCCTCACCACCGTCGGATGCCTCTAACCTGATCAACGGATAAGATTCACACCATCTGTTGCAGCCAGAGTAGAACAGAGGACAGCTTCCCGCTATGCAATCGTCGAAGATCGATCCATGTGGAGTCTTGTACAACCTACATTGATTCCAAAGGCGGGTAACAATCCTTCTCTTACGTGGAAGGCCATACGAGCCTTCACGGTATGTCAAAGATGATTGTGGGCAGTAATGTCAAAATTAATTAACAAGACATGCTTTTGGAACCACACTAGCCTCCGTGGCACATATACATATATTAAGTTATTTATCAATTATATATGTTAAGTTATATATCAACTATGGTATGAAATAACATTTGTTAATGGGAAGTAATCATTTTTTTTATTATTATTTATGTATTATGGTTACATGGATGTTACAAATGGTATCAGAGCCTCAGGTTCGAACACTGAGACTCTTGGGGAAATTATATACATGTAAACAATGAACGTGATCTCTGTAATTTAACTAAGTCAATTTGTATGTGAACACATAGAAATCGCCTCCACTCAAAAAGGGGAAAAATACAGAGGAGCCCAGGACCACCCAGTTTTCCAGGAACAAATTATGTGAATGCTAATCCTGATATTTGGATTCAGCTGGGCGAAGAGTCTCGTCAATCTAATGCAGTCTTACTTGAAACTGTGCAACAGTTTCGTGCATAAATGACCAATTTAAGAACTAACAATGAAATACTCCGTCTAGAACATGAGAAGATCATAAGAAGTCTATCCAATCAACATAATCAACGACACCTAGACCCCAATGTTGAAGATAGGGAGAAGACCCCAACAACTCAGCATGGAGAGGAAAATGCAAAGTCAACCGAAAAACATGGGGAAGATGAAGAAGGGCTCTCGGACAATGTCTTCGACCAACGCAAGACAAAGAGAGAGAAATATGAGTTATGAGGAGAATTTAAAAAGATTAAACCATCACTTTTTGAAGGATAATCTGAGGAGGCAGCAGAAGCTTGGCTCATTGATATGAGAAAATATTTTCAAATTTATGAATACACGGATAAATTGAAAGCTTGATTGGCAGTTTATTAGTTAAGAGGGAAGGCGACCCTTTGGTGGGAAGAGATTAAATCAGTGAGAAAAATTTTGATGAGGAGCAGGTCACTTGGAATGAATTTCAAAAACATTTTAAAGACAAATACTTAACTGAACATTACTATGACGAAAAAGCCAAGGAATTCCACGATTTAAGATTGGGAACCTTAACCATGGATGAATATGTGAATCGATTTACCTCCCTACTGCGCTATGTGCCTTATATGCAAGAAGAAAAGGCTAATATACAACGTTTTATCAACAGTTTACACAATTTCATGAAGGAAAAACTTGAATTTGACTACCCCAAAACGTTGGACGATGCAGTGTGGAAGGCCTGCATCTGTTATCAGCAGATGAAACAGAAAAATGACGGAGCTAAAGGAGGGTTGAATAAGAAAGGAAGAGGCTTGATTTCAAATAGACATCCAAAATTGTCTAACAATAGAAATTTCCAGCAAAAGCCTTTTAGCAAATTCCTAGCAAGGAACCAACCCAAGACTGCTTATTCAGAACAAAGACAGGCAGAAGGAACCAATAAATAAAGTAATGATCAGCCATCAAAACCACTGCTACAATGTTGGGGATGTGGAGAACCACACTACTACAAAAATTGCCTGCATAAAGCAAGAACATAGCAACTGGCAAACATGCAGGAAGCATCCACAGTCGGAGAAGTACCGAGGAGCATGCCTAGAATTAATGCTACCTTGGATGATCACCAAGCAGAATATCAACACACCATGATTGAATGTGAAGGTATGATTGCTAAGCAACCTGTTTCAGTTTTGTTTGATCCCGGTGCTAGTTTAAGTTAAGTTAGTCGTAAAGTGGTAGAAAAGTGTCAGCTACAGAGCTGTAAATTCCCAAAACCATGGCTAGTTCAGTTAGCCACTGGGGCAAAAAGAAAGGTAGTAGCCAAAACAAAACAATGTCCCATAGTAATCTCGGGACATCCCATTCACGTGAACCTTAACATTCTTCCTTTGGGTTCATACGATATTTTAATCGGTATGGACTAGTTGGAAAAATGTTGTTCCTTGGTCGATTGCAAACAGAAAACTATCAATTTCATTTTAGAATCAAGACAAAGAAGGGAATTACAAGGAATCAAGAACAATACAAAGCTATGTCCTATCACTGCTAATCAGTTAGGAGATTGTGTTAGGAAGATTTGTCAAATTTATGCTGTTCAAGTGGGATTTACCAACACCAAGAATAAAATGACCTCTTTGGATAATATTCCTATCATTCAGGAATTTGTTGATGTATTTCATGAATCCATCCCTGGACTACCACCCAAGTGGGATATTGACTTCACCATCGAATTAATTCCAAGTGCAACCCTAGTATCCAAGGCCCCTTATCGCATGAGCATACATGAGTTGACAAAACTCAAGATGCAGCTTCAAGAACTTCTGGATAAGAAGTACATTCACCCCAGTGTGTCCCTTGGGGGAGCCCCCTTACTATTTGTACGAAAGAAGGATGGAACATTGAGACTATGTATCGATTATCATCAGTTAAATAAGCTGACTATCAAGAATAAGTATCCATTGCCACGTATTGATGATCTATTTGATCAAGTGCAGGGAGCCAAAGTATTTTCCAAAAATCGATTTAAGGTCAGGCTATCATCAAATAAGGATAAAAGAGGAAGACATTTAAAAAATTGCATTTTGAACCCGTTATGGTCATTATGAGTTGGTAGTGTTGCCTTTTGGCCTTACAAATGCCCCAGCTACCTTTATGAGTTTGATGCAAGGTACTTTCCAGCCCTATCTTGATAAGTTTGTACTAATTTTTATTGACGATCTTTTGATATAATCAAAAAATTAGGAAGAGCACAAAGAACGTTTGAGAATTGCGTTGCAGACTTTAAGGGAGAACCAATTATATGCCAAATTTAGCAAGTGCGACTTTTTCAAAGATCAGATCCAATACTTGGGTCATGTTATATCAGCAAAAGGAATAGCAGTCAACCTAGAAAATATCAAAACCATCATGGAATGGAACTCCCCAAAGAATGTTGCTGATATCAAATCCTTCCTAGGTTTGGCCGAGTACTACTGTCGGTTCATTGAAGGATTTGCAAAAATTGCCTTTCCTATGACCTCTTTACAGAAAAATGGGCACATCTTTCAATGGATAGCAGAGTGTTAGCAAAGCTTTGAAAAGTTAAAACACCTACTTATCACTACACCCGTGCTAAAGGTAGCAGATCCAGAAAAGTCTTTTGTGGTTTGCATAGATGCAAGTAAAGAGGGTGTTGGTGGAGTGCTAGCACAAGAAGGAAATTACGAATCACGGAAATTGAAGATTATGAACAACAATATTCTGCCTATGACCTTGAATCAAAAGTGGTAGTACATGCACTTAAAATGTGGTGACATTACTTGTTGGGGAAGAATTTTTTGCTGCTGACGGATCACATCAGCCTTACTAAATTCTTCAACCAATCTAGTTTAAATGCTCGACAAGCTAGGTGGACGACATTCTTAAGGGAGTTTGATTAAGTAGGAAGGTACATTGTATTTATGAAGTTCAGATCAGCCAAGCACACTCCAACATTCCATAAATTATAAAGGAGGCATCAGTCAACGATCCCGAATACAATTTTCTTTGGCAGCAAACGAAGGAAGCTCTGTTAAAAGGAGAAAAATCAGATTTCGAAATAAATCTTGATAACCTCCTTACCTGTAAAAAACAGAGTTTACATTCCTAACCAGAGCTCTATTAAACAATTAATAATGGATAAGTTTCACTGGAAACCATGTGCAGGCCACCCAAGTTACCAAAAAATTTTAACAGCCATAAAAAAAGGGGTATTTTTGGCCCAGATTAAGAAAGGACATTGTTGAGTACTTGTCCAAATGTTTGGAGTGTCAATTAGTGAAGGCAGAACATCAGCATCCCGCTAGTTTTTTATAACCACTGCCCATTCCGGAATGGAAATGGGAGACCATTTTATTGGACTTCATCACTGGTCTACCCCGCACCAGGAAGCAACATGATTCGATCATGGTTGTAGTTGATAAATTGAGTAAAACTGCGCACTTCATACCTATGAAGTCCACCTAAAAAACGATGGAAATCGCAGACATATTTATGAAGGAAATTTTTCACTTGCATAGAATACCCAAGGTGGTAATATTAGATCGGGATGTGAAATTTACATCCACGTTCTGGAAAACCCTCTTTTCGGTATTGGGTACCCAGGTCCAGTTTAGTACAGCTTACCGTCCCCAAACGAAGGGACAAACTGAACAGGTTAATCAAGTGCTGGAAGACATGTTATGTATGATTGTGATGCAATAGCCACATAAGTGGGAGGATTACCTCTAGCTCGTGGAATTTTCCTACAACAATGGACATCATGAATCACTAGGTATGAGCCTTTTTGAGGTGTTATATGGAAGAAAGTGTAGAGTGTCTGTGGACTGGAATAACCCTGTTAATAAACTAGCACTAGGTCCAGACATGCTAGAAGAGATGGAGGAAGTTGTCAAGAACGTTCGACCGACTATAAGGGTTGCCCAGGATAGGTAGAAAATGTATGTAGATAAAAAGAGAGCATATTATATCCCTTAAATGAGTAATTAAAGAAGGTCATTTTGTTTGCACTCACTCGAAGGGCTACTTCTCGCATACTCTTGGGACCCAAATTGTTTTCAATTGTCAAATCTCGAGCAATGAATCCATTTCAATCAATAGCTTCATCACCAAAAATGCTTATATCAGTTCTATGCTAAACTAATCTAACATATTGCCAATATATGAAAGCATTAAGAATGCAATTATCAGTGAAAGGAAAAAAGTAGGAAAACAATTCTAAACTGAGAGCTTCACTCCGCCTTATCGTATTACAAAGAAATGGAGAAATTTTGTTCAAATGCATGTAAAAAGCAACTAGGAAATTGTGAAATTTTCTCAAATGCATGTGATAAAAAATTAATTAGTTGTAGGAATAAGACTTACAGACAATGGCACAAGTTTTTTTTATAAAGAAATAATGTGAATATATAATAACTCTTCAATATAAATGGAAAACTAAAAGTTTTTTTCTTGTCATTGACCACGTGGATCTATTGGGCATAAACTACCTTATAAATATAATGGAAAAAATTCTTAGTCTCGATGAAAGAGAAAAATGTATTAAATGAGGCTACTACTACTGCTAGGCAATAAATTACATTTTTGGATAATGTATTCTAGATAGAAGTACAAGTCTATTTACACATTCCTATACATGTTGTATTCTAAGCCTTAAAAGCAACAAGATAGATTCAAACACATGTAGATGAACATCGCTTATATACAAAGATAGTAAATACAAAAAGATCATATCCTCTACACATAGATAGTGGATAGTGGAAGAAAGGGAAAGTACTTGATATGGTAGCGAAATGGTCCAGCAATCTCCAACCATTTCAGTGCCATTTTATTGCTTTATATAGGTGAAGCTAGTTGATGTTACAATTACCTAAGAGAATCTCACAACAATTAAAAAATGCAACGATAAAAGAGACTGCCAAGCCTTTTTACAAAATGATCACTTAATATGACTATTGAAGACATAATAGTCCTATCATTTTAAGGTCCAATAAACCAGAGTTTTGAAATAAGTTAAACAAACAACAAAACAAAATAATTATCAATCAAAACCATAAATCTCAGTAAGTTTAATATTATGTTGCAACATCCCCTTGACTCCATCTAATGTTCACAAGACTCTGTGAAAAATTGTGAATAGAAATGTCAAATATTTGGCGTAGCCAGACTAAAATATTTTATGATGATGTAGATGTTATTGCAAAAAATAAGAAATGGAAAGAGACCGAGCCATGAAAAATATGAGGCAATATCAAATAATAAAAATGTAAACAATGTTGCATGCTAGAGATATAGAGAGATCGACTTAAAGTTATTTTATGGACAGGACAAGCCAAAATATTTCACATAGACAATGAACTTATCCAAATTTGAAAAATAGGGAGGGAATGGGCACTTTCACATAAACAATGAATTTATCCAAATTTGAAAAAAAAGGGTAGGGAATGAGCATTTTGAACCTCCAAACAAAAATATCTCTTGCCGTTATTGAATCAATAACATGATATTTTAGAGAAATGACTGGAACTAACATGCCATTATTTTTCCTTTTAAGCAAATTTAACCCATGGGAGAAAATTTTGAGGGAGGGAGATTATATGGGTATTTTGAACATAGAATGAAACTCTATCTCATGAAATTCATTTCCCAAAGCCATCATATTTGTGATACAAACACATATTACAACTTTGTTGGGAAAGTTATCTTGTTACATAGCTTACATTTTTGAAACAATGCATCATTCGCACTTGTTGGAATTGAAGACACCCTACCTAAGAGAAAGGACATGATACAATCAAGGCTATTAACAAAAGTATACAAGAAAATGACAGAAAGGAAAGATGAAATGATATATAACCATGTATTATGCAAACAGGTAGCAGAGAAAGAGGCCAAGGACAACTTACCCATAGTGGTTGATTTGTAAACAATCATTTCATCTTTCTCACTCTTGTGGCATGTTGTAGAGATTTGAACAACTAAGATATCACCCGTTGTTGTGATCTAATTGATATTTCTCTTTAAGACATTGCAACATCAACATATATATTTCATGTCTTAAGATGGAATCCTACAACTTGGACACATAAAGAAGTTTGACTATCTTAGGAGATCACTATCATTTTGCGCAAGAGCTTGACCTTACCAACTGTAACATAAATAATATATGTTTTGTACATTGTTTAGATATGAAGAGAATATTGACAGTGATTATGTGAATATTAATTTTTATTAGTTTTTGGATATTATTTTTATTCTCATCTATGCCTTTGTATTTATTGTATTTGTTCCTACAATATTGAAATCCGTATCTAAGTGTTTGGAATTGGTCACATTAAAACTAGGATTCTGCCGAAATATATCCAATGAAGGGATTTACCATATAGGGTCCAATTGTTCATATCTTTAAGAACTTGATTTGTAGAGGTAGATACGATTATTTAAGTGAGCTCTTGAATTTCTAATAAATTTTTATTAGAAATGAAAATTTAAAATTTGTTTATCAAAACGATGTTTTTAGAAGATGTTTGCATCTTAATAATGGAAACTATATGTCCATATCTATAGGAATCGGAGATGTTGGATTAGTATAAATTTCCAATGGTTTCCCAAATTTCAAAAGTATTAATGTTTCCTACTACATACATGTGTTGACAATGGTGTTAAATCTCTTCCTCAATTGCAAAAACTTCACTAACATGGAATTCAAGGTTGTTCTAGAATTTTCTTTGTTTTTTTTTCTACAATTTCTTTAGGATGTAAATGTATATCTCAATTAGATATCAAAAGGTGTTATGGTGTGGATGACATTGAAATATTGGTTGTATCCAAGTCCTATCAAAATTTGCAAGAGTTGAATCATATTTAAATTTCAATTCATCCTCCCCTGTATATCTATTAAATGGAAGAAAACATTTTAACATTGAAACCTGTGGTATTTGTGCAAATGGATGTCTCATATTGTCCAATCTTATATGTTAGGTTGTTAGCCACTTAGCATTGGCAAGTCTTAGAATCCTACAGAACATAAATCTAGTTTATTTAAGGAATGTAATGGTCAATGGTTTCATGCCTACAAAGGTTTGGAGAAACTAAAGCTTCTTCAATCCTTAATTCATTTACCACAAGTTTTAATTGAGATGTTGTTTGGGTGTAATATTTTATGGATGGACAAGCCTTTTGTAATATAGTATGCTCTACATTAAAATTTTATTTTGTACATGAAAGTTAGTTACATGCCACTCGTAGAATATTTAATTTATTAACAGAAAAATCTATAGAAAATATATAGACAACCCTTTGGGCAAATAAAAAAGTCCATACAAGACATGATGGTAACTTCCCAAGAGTAAATTTACTCCATGATGACAATTACATTCCTCTCATAAATAAGGATTTCTTTTCTAACTGGTTAATTGTTTTCTCAGTTGAAATTCTGGACACAATACACATGAGCCAAGTTGAACATACCTTATGTTTTCTCATTCTTTTCTTGAAAGAAATTTGCACAAGAATTCCACATGACAGTGCCACGAAGGGTCATGTCTTAATCACATCGTGGTCATCTGTGTTAATATTGACTACTTAATAGTTCCATAATTTATAATTAAGATGAATTTATGCTAATTAAGATGATTTTTTTCTAATTAAGATGAATTTGCACTTATGCACATTTTAGAATCACATCATTTGCAAAATCACCTTTGCATTACTTAACTTCTCTCTCTCAAGCAAATAGGAACTAGAAGAATTCAACCCTTTTATTTATCATATATTAGGTTAGAGGTTCTAATAATGAGTTCCATCGTGCTTGAAGCAAGTGTACACAATAAAATTCAATCACAATAGTTATTCATTCCAATATAAACCCATACGGAGAAACTGCATTTCTCCTTTACAACATTCACCCCCACGCACATATAGAGGCTCAACATTTAAGTGTTGAAATAAAAACAGAGAGAACTCAATGGTAGTAACATATATTAACATTATATTGAAATATGTTATTTTACGATAAAGAGATAGATGTTTAAGTACATGGAGGATGAGATTCAATATCCATATAACTTGGCATAAACAGGGCATATGATTAACCTTATAGAGATCATAGCAATAAATTCCTTTCAAATAAACTAACTTAAATATGACTTTTATATGCAGTGATATGGTTACAAGAGCCATACATATAATCTGAGTAATAGATCAGATATTCATATAATACCTACCAGTCATACAACGATTTTCTAGCATAGTTGCTGCCATTAGTAAAGGATATTAGAGTTTTCTCCAGTGATCTAAATAATAAAAGCTAAACATGTCATGTTGTTCAACTTTATTGATATAGTCATGATTGATCATCTCTAATGGGTGTGCCTTAGACTATGGATAACTTGAAACTATCAAGCAATGCATTCCTTCCACTCAAAATAATATGAAAGAAGTCATTAACTTGTTTAGAGAGAGGATCTAACCCCTGGGCAAGCAATCATACAGTTTGTTGTAATTCTTGTATAGTAATTATTATATGTTCCACTTTCTTTATTTCATCGACAATGTCAACAGGAGATAATTTATCAACTATAGGACGAACATTTTCAATGGTTGCATCCAACAATTCTAGCTCTTTAAAAACTCAAACTTGGCCATTGGAAAAACATCTCTTGATTTCACCATTAATCCATTGCTACCAACTCATGAATGTTGAGGACCAGGAAAACTGATCAGGAATATGCAATACAATCAATGAGATAGAGTGCCCAGCGAGAGTAGAAGCTATCACACTACAGATAAATATGGTTGTTTCTTTCACTCCATACATCATTCTGAAGAAAACACTACCTTTTTATGATGACTTTACCTTCCCAACCTAAAGGCTTTTGCTCATATGTATTAATATCACAATGCAATTTTCAATCCTACTATTCCTTTGGGTGTCTCCACCATTTTTCCCTTTGGGGTCCATTTTTCCCTTCAAATCTAGGAGAGATTTTTTAACATGGAAGAGCTTGTCATTAGACCAAACGCCATCTGAAAATTCCAGCAAATGCAAAGCATAATGAACAAGAAGTTGGAAGCTTTGAAATTTCAAAATTTAATGCAAGACAAATGTCTAAAATCTTTATAAATTCATACAGGTATTCATCCATCTATTTTTCATTCCATTTTGTTGCATGGAATTGGAGATCTGTAATAAGAGTCTTGAGGTCCGCATGTGTAGCAAATAAAACCCCATGGCTTGTTGCATCCATGACATATTTATCAACATGTCCTTTAGAATCTCAAGTTTGAGTTGCTTTATTCTTCTTGTTAAGGAAATATCAGAAGCGTTCAATATCTGATTAAACTTTGCAAATTGATCATATGATTGATTAGAAGCAACCATTCTAAAAGGATTTCCAAATTTTTGGCATAGAGAATGGCCATCCTATGTGCGACTCATCATTGAAGCAGTTCACAAACTAGACAATTGAAAACAGGGGAAATGCTTGTAACAACAACCCCTGTTCTATTTTAATTTTCAAGCGATAGGCTGGAAAATTTGAATTTGAGCTAGGGCGCATGTGATGTAACCATTTTGGAGTGACTTGTGGTGAGTAATGGTCACCCACCTACCTTCCACCCGAAATATTAACTGGTCGCCACCTTCCAGGTCTGACAGTGTGGATGCATACCTTCCACCCAAAGTATTAACCGATCGTTGCCTTCCAAGTCTGACAACATGGATATATGCGGTGATACCCAAGAAATCAATGAAGTGAAAAGGACATTGACATTCTTTATTGACGGGCAACTTAGGTTTTTTGGTGGGCACGATTTCTGGGTTAAATTGTGACGTCCCTCAAACAACAAAAGGACAATAACTTAGCTCTATTGTATTATGGTCTATATAAGGTGTTGTAAAGGATTAGAAGTATGACTTGCAAATTGGAGTTGCCTCCATCTTCACATGTACGTCCAATCTTCCATGTTTCTTGCTTAAAGAAGGTAATCAACGATAAGATCGCAGGCTAAAGTATTCCATCAGAGATTAATGAAGAAGTGAAAATAATACTAGAACCAAAAATGATTTCGGAAACAAGGACTAAGAAGATGATAAATTGAACAATTACTGAGTATCTCATCAAATGGGAGAACCTGCTAGTGAAAGAAGCGGTATGGGAAGATGATTTTTTCATTTGGAAACACCTACATATAGTCAAGTATTGAGAACAACAATTCTTTGAAGGGGATGGGCATGTTAAGCCCTATAGAAGTCTCATGTTAACCCAAAACTCCTTATAATTCCCTAGATATTGAGTGATTACATTTCTATTGTTATATTGTTATGTAGGCTATAACCCTTCATGCTCAATTTTATTATAAATTGTATCATTTGTCTCCTATATATATATATATATATACTAACGAGACCTAGTCTTATGATCATCAAATATTGCCT
Source organism: Pinus taeda (assembly GCA_000404065.3). NCBI lineage: Eukaryota > Viridiplantae > Streptophyta > Pinopsida > Pinales > Pinaceae > Pinus > Pinus taeda. The sequence continues at coordinate 24,362 of APFE031673273.1, read as the reverse complement.
TGTTCATTGTATTTATTGTTAAAGGAGGTTTACCCCTCAAAGTGGATTGTAATTGTTAGCCTATTATCATTTTTAAGGCACAAGGATCATAACAACCCCTCTCTTAAATGTTGTGGGAGGTGACACGGTAGTGGGCTCCTCCTCAACCTCCAACATCCCATCACTCATCACCATGATCTAGGGACAAAAGTGATAAACTATTTCATTTCAAAGTATTTTGGGAATTACCCAACACCCACCTTGATTATAAATTTTATAAGAATTAATTCCTATTTTAATAATACTTATTTTCTTCTTCTCACTCTACAAGCTAAAAAAAATTGAAAACAATTAGGGTTTTTCAATTTGAAATCCTAACTCACTTTTGAATTAGAAAATTGAAAGTACATAGAGAAAGATTAATAGAAACAAATGTATAAAATATGATTTTTTTAATATATTTTTTTTCTTACATTTTAATAAAAAATAAAAAATAAAAAATTATTACTATATAATAAAATTAATTTATTAAGGCATAATAATGATGATTCTAATATTAACTGAAAGGATAACAATGAGATCATCTCTGACCTGGTAGATGAAGGCGAGGTTCTAGGGTTTAACAAAAAGAGTGACAATAGGTAAGAGGCAACCATGGAGGCATAGGGAGGAGGGAGCTCCACTCCCTCCCATAGTAATGTGGTTTCAAACAGAGGAAGAGCAGGGAACAAGAACAAGCCTCCATCCACAATCCTTGGAGGTCAAGACAAAAAACTCTGAAAATCAGAAGGTGAAAGGCAGCAAAACCCATGCAGAACAAGGGACCCACGAGGAAGACCGACAGGAGGAGAGAGTGGAGGATAGAGGTCAGGGACCAGAGAACAAAACCAAGTTGGGGCCCTACAAACCCAAAACCGTCACTAAACTGCGGGTTATATTGAATGATCCAGCTCTACAAGAGCATAGGGATCACATGGCAAACTATGCTATTATATGCAAGTTTATGGGAATTTGTCCGTCAAAGAAAGCATTGTACACTTGGATAAAATACAACTGGAAACCAAAGGGGGAGTTAAATATACATCTTGGATCCAAAGGTTTTTTTTACAATGGTGTTCACGAATATGGAGGACAGAGATAGGATTTTTGAAGGAGGACCATACTTCTTTGCAGCTGCTAGTCTCTATATGCAGCCATGGACGATGAACTTTGTGCCGGAACAAGAAACCTTCACTTCGGTACCGGCATGGATTAGACTCTACTCCTTACCTTTAGATTACTGGATGCAAGAGTCTTTAAAAGCTAGAGGTAATAAATTAGGTCAGTTCTTAAAGATTTCAGAGGCAACTCTAAGAGGAAAATATACCTCCTATGCTCGTTTATGTGTGGAGATGGACCTATCAGGAGCCCTTCCAGATGAGGTCATTCTAGAAGTCTATGACAAAGAATGGGTTCAAATAGTTGACTATGAGCACATCCCGTTCAAATGTCACAAATGTCATGAGCATGGGCACCTATCTAGAGATTGTCCTCTTAATAAAAGGGAAGAATACCTAAACACTAGCAAAGGGAAATATCAGACAAGTTTCACCAAAGTAGGAGGAAAAGGAAAAGGAGGAGGAAGGAAGACACAAAATAACCATACTGAGAATGATACCAAAACAAGAAGTTACAACAGTTTTGAGATCTTAGGAGAAAAAGAAGTAGATGGAGGTGACCAAGAAAGTATAGAGAATCAGGTAGTAAGGGGGAAAGGAAAAGAGACTAGCATGGAGTTCACACAGGAACATAATGAACACACGACGGACCCTTTGAGTACCATGGAGATAGAGAAATACCATGAAATGACTCAAAGTGAAAGTGGCACAGAGGACCAAGACTTACAGGAGATCCTGGAAGCGAGAACCTAGAGCTCGAAAAGTTTCTAGAACAAGGAAGAAACTTGGCAATAAACTCCATACCTCAGGAGGATGTTGACAAGGTACAATAGATATTCCTTAAAAAGTCACATCAAACAGCTGCGGGAGTCAAAAGAGGACATGATATCCAGGAAAATAAAGGGACTTCATTAATAGGGTTAATAACAGGAAAATTAACAAAAAACCCAGGCAAGAGGAGGGGAAGAAAAAGACAGAAAGAACTATTGCTGGAGTGTGGCAAACTCATGATTGACTCAAGAAGGATGAAATATCTTTCTAGTTACTCCTTCAAAACCCCACCTCAACGAAAATCACAACCTGGAACATTAGAGGGCTAGGGAGTAGAAGAAAACATATGAATCTAGGTAATAAGATCAGAGAGGAAAAACCTGACATAGTGTTCATACATGAAACAAAATGCTCAGTGGAGAAGATCAGAGAAAAGCATAGCAAATGGTTAAATAGATATGAATACCTTGAGGTTAAGGCTAATAAATCTGCTGGGGGAAGTCTCACTCTATGGGATCCACAGAAATTTGGTGTGATTGATGCGGAGGCGTCCAGACACCATCTCTCTTTGATTATCCAACCGGTGGGTGATAGGTAATGTTACATGATCACCAATGTCTATGGGCCTCAACCAATGGAGGACAAACTTCGACTCCTCACAACACTGGAGGATTTGAAGAAGAGATACCCAGATCTACCATGGATTCTAGGAGGTGATTTTAACATGATAAAATCACTCACGGAGAAGAAAGGAGGAACAAGAACACTTGGTAAGGATTATGTTGCCTTCTAGAACTTCCTCACCGACATGAAACTGGTAGATATGGAAACCAGCAATGGGATCTTCACTTGGAATAACAAAAGGGGGGGCTCTACCCAAGTAGCCTCAAAATTAGACAGATTCATTATCTTAGAGGAACTTCTTCTCATGGGAAGTAGCCTGAATACACTCATCCTACCTTTTGGAGGTTCAGCTCACTAGCCCATTCAATTGGAAGCTTCTCTATGTGGTAAAATGAGGAACAACCCCTTCAGGTTTGAGAATGCTTGGCTCACACGTTCAGACTTCCTCACAAACATTGAAAAATGGTGGAAGGAAGAGCTACACTTTCAAGGTACAAAGATGTTCCTTCTACACTGCAGGCTCAAACACATTAAAAACAGACTCAAAGAGTGGAATAAAAAGGAATTTGGCAATATCTTCAAAGCTAAAGGAGAAGTGGAAAAGAAACTAAAGTAAATAAACCAAATTCTTATCACAGAAGGCTATACAGATGAAAGAAAAGAGATGGCAGAGTTACTGTAGCATGAATGGGAAAACAAATGTCTACAAGAGGAAATATTTTGGAGACAAAAATCAAGAGTACAATGGATTAAGGAAGGGGAGAGAAATACCAAATTCTTTCACAGATCTACCTTAGCTCACAAAAAGAATAACGGAATTGTGAAACTTACAGATCAACAGGGAATAGAAAGAAACACTCATGAAGAGATGGAAGAGGTTCTAGTCCAGCATTTTCAGAGAATTGCTGAGGAAACCACGGTAGATAGATATCAGTTTACAAAAAGATTTACTCAGTACATACCTAAATTGGTATCTAGAGAAGACAATTACAATCTCAACAGACCAGTAACAGAGGAAGAGATTGAGGAAGTCATTACAGAGATGCATAATGGGAAAGCACCAGGCCCGCATGGCTTCAATGTGGACTTTTTCAAAACATGTCGGAGGATAGTAAAACAGGATATTCTGGAGGTAGTGGAAGACTCTCGAATATTTAAAACAGTCTTGGAAGGTGCTCAATGAATATTCCATAGCCTTAATCCCCAAACAGGAAAAGGCAACCTCTCCAAACAAATTTAGACCTATAGCATTATGCAATGTGGTGTACAAAATAATATCCAAAGTAATTTCCAACCGGCTCAAACCTCTCCTCCCTTACCTAGTGTTAGAGGAGCAAACGGGATATGTGGAAGGAAGAAAAATTCTTAATAACATAATTCAAGCACATGAAGTGGTTCATTCACTCATTACCAATAAACAGGTAGGTATGATGATTCAGTTGGACATAGCAAAGGCCTATGATAAACTTAGCTGGTCATACATAAGAGCAGTTCTAAGAGCCTATGGCTTTGATTACAATTGGATTAAGTGGGTCATGGCGCTAGTTACCACTACTAGCTGTTCAATTATTCTCAATGGCTCTCCCTCCAAAACCTTCAAGCCTACCAGAGGTCTCAGGCAAGGTGATCCTCTTTCTCCTTTCCTTTTTATTCTAATGATGGAAGGGTTAGGGAGGGAAATCAGTGCTGCTAAGGAGGAAGGGAGAATTCAGGGCCTGAGACTCACTCAAGGTGGGGACACAGTGACTCAACCGCAATTTGTAGATGATACTATGCTTCAAGGCACACCCACAGTCAAGGAAGCCAAAGCATTTAAGCAGATTCTGAATGAGTTTGCTATGGCTACAAGCACAAAGGTAAGTCTTACTAAATCAAAGATTTTCTTTTTCAATACAGACATTTCGATTCAAAGAAATCTTTCCATAATTTTGGGCTTTCAAAGAGAGTCATTGCCCTCGAAGTACCCGGGAGTTCCCCTCACTAACAAACTGTTACACAAGGAAATTTGGGAGCCTGTTCTAAATAAGCTAAGAGATAAGATCAACAAATGGACAAATAGAGCCCTAAATCTAGTAGGGAGGCTGATTCTAACTAAGGCTATCCTCCAATCCATCCCTATCTATATGCTATCAGCTATTTTGGCACCAGCTGGTGTAATTATTAAAATAAGAAACATTCAAAGAGACATTCTCTGGGGGAAAGGTGAAGAAAATAAGAAATGGGCCCTAGTGGCATGGGACAAGGTATGCAAACCTAAATCCCATGGTGGCCTAGGTCTTCATGACCCAGGAATTCTCAACAAAGTTCTAGGAGCCAAAGTCTGGTGGAGATGGCTAAAAGAAATACAAGCCCCCTGGGCAAAACTATGGAAGCAAAAGTATGCTAGGGATTGGCAGGAGAAGAACCTCATAAGAATGACAGGACAAGTGGAAGGTTCACCAATTTGGAATATGGCATGGGAGAACAGGGCTCTAGTCCAAAATCATAGTTTCTGGAAGATCAGAAATGGAAATCTGGCCTGGTTCTGGGAGGATAATTGGCAGCAAGAGGACAATCTCCGCAGTGAAGAATTAGCAGACATTCACACAGATACCATCAACAAAGGATTAAAGAGGGTAAGTGACTATTGGGATCAATCAAGGAACAATGGTAAATGGTGAATATGGAAACTTCCAGATTACAGGGAAATGGGCATGTTGAATACTCAAGCCACAGCCCTTAATGGTCTTTTGGAAAAGAGACAAATCTTAAGCTCAACCTTGGACGGTCAATTAAGATGGGGAAAGAACAAGGTAGGTGTTATAGACATTTTTGGGCACTTCAACCCCAATCATAAATGTCCTTAAACTAAGGGCTCCTAAGTCCCTAAAAGTGTTGCTTCACTGCCTAAAGGAACAAGGTCAGCTGATTACATCATCTCCCAAAAGTTCTCCACTAAAAAATGCTCAGAAATGGTCAAAATTGGACCATACTGAATACCCAGTGCAGAGGGTGCAATGCATATCACCTTCCCAGTGTAAAGGGTGCGATGCATACTGAATGGCCCCTCGTAGGGTGCGATGGTCAGGAATGGACAAATGGCAGGGACAAATTGCGAGGTGGAAGATCATGGAATCTTCCAGAAGCTTCCCCTCTGACACTTGCCTCTCTGTTTTCGACCAGGGATGAGTAAGAGATCATCATTCTCCAAGTGGAATCAGGAACTATCAGAGAGAGGACACTTATCAAGACCCCAGAAGATGACTCACCTCCCTACAATCATCTATATATGGATCCTTCATCACAGAGATCCGGAGGCTCGAATCTTGTATCTTGTAGAGAAGTGCTGTCGATTTTCTGGTGTAGCTTCATAGTGTTGGGTGATCTAAGCCTTACTTGAGGTGAAGAAGGGCTTTCTTGCTGGAGGATGATACTGGGTCAGAACATATGGTTGTAATCCTCTTGCTACTTTTGATCTTAATAAATCCATTCAAGTTTTCCTCCATATTCTTGTATGTTTGCTTATATATGCATTTGTATGGTTAACACATATCTGGTCATGTGTTATTTATGAATATAGATCTTTATTCTTCGATAGTAGTATGTTGTTGTGATTCCGCAGGTGCTCTTTGAAGTTGGGCAGGCAAAGAAGAAGTGGCAAAGCTCTATCAAGAAGGAGAGGGATCAAACAAGGAAATCAAGCGCAAGACTAAGGTTGGTCTCCTTTGTTCCACTCTTATCTATTTTCATAAAGGAAATCGAAAGTAGACTTTACTTGTTTGTTTCTAAGATAGCTACCAATCTTAGTGGGAATAGTAACATCCCAGTGGACATTATTCCCAGTAACAAAATGGCGACACCACTGGGGAGCGACTAGATTGTTTGTTAGCCTATCTTTGTTTCTTTTATAAACTTACAGACGAAGCCTGAAGCCAAGCCAGCTAGCCTTTGAACTGCATTTGTTATACAAATGCAAAGTAGATCAATGCTGCTTCAGTATATTTCTAGGTTTTTTTTATGAATTAAACAATTGATCTGCAAACGTTCAAATTTCCCAAAGTGGTGGCTCTAGTAACCTCCTTAGATCAACCCCTGTGATTTACATATATTGAACATCACTGACTCGGCCTAAATCCCTAAACTGAATTGCAATTTGTGAGTAAAAACTCGTTTAAAGTCTCGCACTAGTACCATCGCACCCTGCCTTCAAGGCAGTCTGTATGCATCACACTTCCCAAGTGTAGTGGGTGTGCTGCATACTGAATTCACTGTGTGACAGGTGCGATGGTCAGGGAAGGTTAACTTTACCTTCAAACTTTGGTTTTTTCCTCACTATTTTCAGTCCTATTCAGGAGTTTTGTTGTCTGTGGTCAGTGTATCTCTGTGAAAACCCCCTTTTCTTACATCATTCCGCCTCTATTGTGCAAAGAACAGTAAGTGTTTTTATGTATTGTGTGCCATTTTCAGTTCTCTTTTGCAAAGAAGTAGCATAGCCGAACTGTCATTTCTTGATCTGAAAGTGTCGTAGCTGTCGTTTTTAGTCATAGAAGACAATCCCATTGTTCTTGATAGTCGATTATACAGTTACTATTGTATATGATTTGAATTAGTAGTTTTTAAAGTGTCGAAAAGGAATTTTCATTTCGAAATCACAAAGTGTCTCTCTTACCTTCACTTCATTTTGAAAAGAAATTTGTTGAGTATTGTTGCTTTGAAAAATAATTCAGATTTGCACATAGCTTTCTTATCATCATTCATACATTAAAAATGCTGAAAACAAATACATGCATGTGCATTTGCATTTAGACTGCTTGGTTTGATTTAGGATAGTGCATTTAGCGTGTGCTCTGTGCTCTTTGTTGAAAGATTCTTAACTTTCTTCCCTTAGTAGCTAGGATTTTCATTGCCTAAAGAAGATTAAACGTTTGTTTATCATCTTAGACTGCATTTTAGGAATTGTATACACATCACGCGGTGAACCTGAAAGGCAAATTTTTAAGCAAGATCAACTTAAAATAAATTTAATGAATCTAACAACGCTTTGGAACCTAATGAACAACATCTAGAGGTCTAGGCTAGAGACATATTTCGGCGTCGTAAAACCTGGTAATTGTTGTTTTCATTGTTGGTTGGGTGATTCCTCCACTTTGAGACGATAAGTGCCATTACGGACTTGTGCTACCACGTACCGTCGAGTATATTTTGGGAGACCACAATAGGCTACATCCTTTATCCTTAGGAAGCCGTGTCTGCCGCCCTATCGATCGCAATGCACTGAACACAACATTCGGGAAGATTGACTGTCGTACCGTAAAAAGTATTCTGCAATTTTGCGATTGGTTTGGTAATCCCCTCTGGTTAGATCTCCAGAGAAGTCCATTTTGCTCCTTTTCAGACTCCTTAAAAGAAAAGGTCCTCTGAGCACTTGTCACTTCAGGCTCAATAAAAATCGAAGGCAACTAGAGTCATCTTTTGTTTTCCTCGACTCTTTAAAATTGAAAAAACAAGTTGTGTCAAAGCGTCTAAAATTTATTTTAATCGGAATAACATCACAAATTCCCTCGTTGGTCTTTAGGTTGAGAAAAT
>APFE031673273.1:0-12322 GCA_000404065.3 Pinus taeda | reverse complement strand
AATCCTCTTGCTACTTTTCATCTTAATAAATCTATTCTTGTTTTCTTCCATATTCTTGTGTACTTGTTTATATATGCATTTATATGGTTAACACACATCTGATCCTGTGTTATTTATGAATATAGATCTTTGTTCCTTCGATAGTAGTATGTTGCTGTGATTCGACAAGTTCTTTTTTGAAGCTGGGAAGATGAAGAAGAAGCGGCGAAGCTCTATCAAGAAGGAGAGGAAATCGAGCGCAAGACTAAGGTCGGTCTTCTTGGTTCTCCTCTTGTTTATTTTCATAAAAGGAAACGAAAGTAGACTTTAGTTGTTTGTTTCTAAGATAGCCACCCATCTTAGTGGGAATAACAGCATTTGAGTGGACACTATTCCTGGTAACAAAATGGCGACTCCACTGGGGAACGACTAGATTATTTGTTAGCCTATCTATCCTTGTTCCTTTTATAAACTTACAGACGGAGCCTGACGTCAAGCCAGCTAGCCTTTGAACTGCATTTGTTATACAAGTGCAAAGTATATCAATGCTGCTTCAGTCTATCTCCGGGTTCTGTTTATGAATTAAACAATAGATCTGCAAGCAATATGCCCCTAAGTGGTGGCTCTAGTAACCTCTTTTGATCACCCCTGTGTTTTACATACACTGAACATTACTTACTTGGCCTAAATACCTGAACTGAATTGCAAACTGTGAGTGAAAACCTATTTAAAGTCTCACGCTGGTACCATCGCACCCTGCCTTTAAGGTAGTCTGTATGCATCGCACTTCCCGAGTGCAGTAGGTGCACTGCATAATGGTTTCACTGTGTAACAGGTGCGATGGTCAGGGAGGGTTAACTTTACCCTCAGACTGTGGTTTTTTCTCACTGTTTTCAGTCCTATTCAGGAGTTTTGCTCTCTGTAGTCAGTGTATTTTTATGAAAACCCCCTTCTCTTGCATTATTCCGCCTCCTTAGTGCAAAGAACTATAAGTGTTTTTTATGTATTGTGCATCATTTTCAGTTCTCTTTTGCAACAAGGTAGCATGGTTGAACTGTCATCTCTAGATCTGAAAGTGTTGTAGCTGTCGTTTTCAGTTTGAGAAAACAATCCCATTGTTCTTGATAGTCATTTATACAGCTACTATTGCATAGGATTTGAATTAGTCGTTTTTAAAGTGTCAAAAAGCAATTTTCATTTCAAAATCGCAAAGTGTCTCTCTTGCTTTCACTTCATTATGAAAAAGAATTTTGTTGAGTACTGTCGCTTTAAAAGTAATTCAGATTTGCACATAGCTTTCTTATCATCATTCATACATTAAGAAGGCTGAAAACAAATACATGCATGTGCATTTGCATCTCGACAGCTTGGTTTGAGTTAGGACTGTGCATTTAGCATGTGCTCTGTGCTCTTTGCAGAAAGATTCTTAACTTTCTTTCCTTAGTAGATAGGATTTTCATTGCCGAAAGAAGATTAAACGTTTGTTTATCATCTTAGACTGCATTTTAGGAATTATATACACATCACGCGGTGAACCTGAAAGGCAAATTGTTAAGCAAGATCAACTTAAAATAAATTCAATGAGTCTAACAACGCTTTGGAACTTAACACACAACATCTAGAGGTCTAGGCTAGAGACGTATTTTGGCGTCGTAAAACCTGGTAACTGTTGTTTTCAGTGTTGGTTGGGTGATTCCTCCACTCTGAGACGACAAGTGCCAGTGCGGACTTGTGCTCCCACGTATCGTCGAGTATATATTGGGAGACCACAATAGGTTGCATCCTTTATCCTTAGGAAGCCGTGTCTGCCGCCCTATCTATCGCAATGCACTGAACACAACATTCAGGAAGATTGACTGCCGTACCGTAAAAAGTATTCTGCAGTTTTGTGATTGGTTTGGTAATCCTCTCTGCCTAGATCTCCAAAGAAGTCCATTTTGCTCCTTTTTCAACTCCTTAAAGGAAAAGGTCCTCTGAGCACTTGTCACTTCAGCTCAATAAAAATCGAAGGCTTCTAGAGTCTTCTTTTGTTTCTCGATCTTTAAAATTGAAAAAGCAAGTTGTGTCAAAGCGTCTAAAATTTATTTTTTATCAGAATAACATCACATTCCCCCGTGGTCTTTAGGTTGAGAAAATGGATTCTACCAACCAAGGATTTCCCCTTGGAGGAAATCCTAGTCCCTTCTCCTCTTGGGGAGATGTTGGTGCACCCCATATGGCCACTTTGTCACTTCCAGGATTGACAATTGGCTTGCCTGTCTGGCTCTTCTCTACCTCTTTCGTTCATAATCCCGTAATTCCTGAATAGTCGAATCAACAACTAGACGACACTATAGTTGCCTCCCAACCTTCTACTTCGTCTGATTCTCCCTCTCCTCCTTCCTCTTCGCTTGATAAAGCCGATAAAGCTGAAAATCAAGTAACTGAGAACAAGAAGAAGCAGAAAGAGAAAAAGGAAAAGAAGAAAAAGGAACCAAAATCGAAAGGAGGCAACCAAGCGTCATCTAGCGAAAATCCTCACACCGCACCGTCAAAACCTAAATCTCCATGTGTCATTTGCAATGGAGACCACTATCACCGAGATTGTCCCTGCATCCATGGATCTTAAGGGACTGGTCTCCTCATTTGCACAATCCAGTGGCATCAACCTCTGACGATCATGTTGAATGCACACCAACAACCAGTAAAAGTGAAGCACATCGACAGAAAAAGAATCCCAGATTTCCTTGTAAATTGTGTGAAGGCAATCACACCGTCCACCGTTGTCCCTTCCTTGACGAAGCTAAAAGAGTTTTGAATGACCGTCCTGCTTCACCGCTACGGCTCCCTCCTGGATATAAAAAACTCTTACCAAGTCCACCACTGGTTGAAAATCTGGCTGGCCTGTCATTGTGGTCAGCCAAAGCGTCTATCATTGAAAATGAACCCTCTTAATCCATACCAGACAAAAGTCAAAAGGTCGAGACGGAAGTTGACCTGGTTTTGCCTTCAAAGTGTTCATCTTCGAATGATACCGTCACTGAAGAGAAAGAGAATGACACCATTCAAATTCTTTTCGTAAACACAAACTCTGATGAACTTGGGGGCAGTCCACCCGTTCCTTTATCGCAGGAAGGAAGTTCATCAGAGTCATACCCGACCATTTATTCGGTCCCACCACCAAGCAACCTAGTCGTTTCCTTCGACTAGAATCTACTAGGCAGACCCCGTTTACCAGCTAGTGTACCATTCAGAATCATTGTACAAGCTTAAGAATGGTTTGGTTGGTACCATCATCGATGAAGGGGCTTCTGTGAGTACCCTTTCCTCAACTGCTTGGAAAGCGCTTTGGTTCGCCATGTTTTTTGCTGAAATGAGAAATCTACAGGCTTCGACAAAAGAACCAGTCGCCTTTAGGGTTGCTTCATGTGCCCATTACTTTGAGAAGGAAAACTGTTCACATGAACGTTATGGTAGTCAAGGACCATTAGATTATATCACTCCTTGGACGCGACTATATTTATTGCATGGGAGCCATCGTCTCCTCACTCTTTAGAGTCATGTGTTTTTTTGCACGAAGGCGATGGTTCAGCTCGTGGACCAATGTCATTCCCGGTTCACACATCGCAAATAGTCAAATGCCATCCCTAAATGGTCTTTTCACGCAAGGAATGTCTCATCGATCTCCAGTTCGTCCACCTGATGAGCGCGAGTGATTCAGGAGGATGTGACTGAAACCTAGGGGGCATACACTCTGCTCTATTTCGGCAGGAAAACTTTGGGTATAGAGTAGATTTCCGTGAGGGATATATGACTAGTCTGACGAACCCGTCCTTACAGGAAAATGGGATCGGGATGCAATAAAATACCTTCGTTAAAGTTATGTGAGTGGAGTATCTCTATGCCACTCCCCTTTGTCTATTTCGGTAGACATCGCCAAGGGAGCTTTCTATCTGCTACGCGGATGGAACTTTCATAGTAACTGGGGAATTTTTCCCTATACCTGGGGGCATGCAAACCTTTCCGCATGCAAGCGAAGACCTCTAACCCTTTAAATCCGTAAGGCTAGTCGTTTCCTAACTTGCATAAATAAAGGATCCGTGGCAAAGCTTGAGAGATGTAAGCCACTTCAAAATAGCATTTCGAATTAGACATTCTTATCATACCACTGGCGAGCAATGTTACCAGAGGGTTCAAGCTCGTTAAAAAATAAACATAAGTCATGAGCAAATGTTTCCCCCAGCGTTTAAGCTCATTAAAAAATGAACCGGTAAATAACCATTGTGAATGCCTTATCGCCAACTTTTGAGCCTTGGTCGTGTTCTCGCCATCATCTCCACTCTGTTTTTAGCCGATCATTCACCCCCATATGTTTGTTTACCCCTTCGAGGAACATCTGCGAAGAGTGATTCTATTAGCCATCCTTGTGACACTGCCGTGATTGGAAAATTCCAAATCTTACCTGGAATCAGCTGCTTTTCGAAACCATCACTCGTTCCTCGAAAATGAGTTTTCTTTAAGCTCTTTTCACCTGACTCATAAAATATGAAAATATTATCGAGCGATTGGTCTCTCCGGCTCGTTAAAGTCATCGGAAGTGCTATCCCTCCTCTAGATTTTAATCTTTTTGAACCTGAGAGATTATTACACAAAAAGATCGAGCGCTTGTCTTGTTCGGCTCGTTAAAACTATCGAAAATTCATCCCTTTCGTATTATTTTAACGCTTTTTCGGACTTAAGGGATTATATGACGAAAAAGAATCAATGGAGTCTCCTTTCCGTTTCTTTCAGACTCTCTAAAATTGAAAGAGACCGAGTTATCTTTGTCGTTAAACTTGTTAAAACCGAATAGCGACAAACTCGTCTAAATGGACGAGAACGAGTTTCACTGTCGCTAGGCTCGCTAAAATATAGTGACAGGTTCGCCCGAAGGGCGGATTATAGAACAAGCATATGTTATCCTCCTCAAGCTTGACAAAAATAAAGAGGTACTAGTTAGCGATGACTGGGGAAAATTGGGAAGAAAACTTGAAGAAAATTTATTGGTAGCAAGTCGCTCTTGAACATGACACTTTCCTTCCACATCCATGCCGGGTTGGGTTGTTCCGTTCACTTGTCATCACCATTGGTCCATCACACCATCCATCTTTGGAGTTAACGCTACCAATCCATCGTCAGTGTCGCCGATATGTTCAAGAGAAGTCATTCAGACAATTAACTTGTGTCTCACCCACTGCAATACATTCATGCTCCATTCCTTCATGACTGCCACCCTGAAACCTGTATCGTCAGATTGTTTTCACCTCCAAAATCATTTGCTTCGTTCCATGTCGTTGATGTGGGATTCATTAAGGCCCTCCTACGACGGGTCGCTTCTTGTCGACATCAGCTCATTATCCAAGAAGTTGACTTAGGAACAACCCTTTTAGTACTTTGAAGCTTGCATGGCTCAATGGCAAGTTTCTCACTTTCGGCAACAGGTTTACATCAATGGTCTTCGACCGAGAGATTTTATGTGGTGTTCGACGCCGAGTCCTTTTTCGCACCACGTGAATTGTACTGTAGTACTTTGAGGGTCATTGTCATTATTGGTGATTCCTCTCGCGCCTGTTAACAACTTACATCATCGGCTGGTAATCTGGCGATGTTTTTCCATGTTCGACTCCAGAACATTTTTCACATGGATCGACTTGTACTCCAAGTGAAGATTGAACGAGTTTTGAAGACCTCGGATCTAGTTTCATCCATCCGGGCTGCGATATATTCAGGAATATAAAGACATCAAATGTACATCATTGCCGAACAGATGATCATCCAAATCAAAGGATAATGAATCTGAATCATCAGTCTGCCACACAGACGATTGTCTGTCCTATGTACATAAAAATGAATTTATAAAGCTGAGCATGGGAATGCCCGCCTCAACTAGATCATGAAAAAATGTTGTCGAAATAATGTATTGTATTGTATCTTATTACAGGTCACCTCCCAACTCGAAAAAACTTCGGATCCTCATGGTAAAGCATTTCACCCGACATCAAAAGATTAACGACCTCATGCTTTAGGGGGCAACTGTTATAGACATTTTTGGGAAATTCAACCCCAATCATAAATATCCATAAACTAAGGGCTCCTAAGTCCCTAAAAGTGTTGCTTCACTGCCTAAAGGAACAAGGTCAGCTGATTACATCATCTCCCAGAAGTTCTCCACTAAAAAATGCTCAGAAATGGTCAAAATCGGACCATACTGAATACCCAGTGCAGAGGGTGCGATGCATATCACCTTCCCAGTGTAAAGGGTACGATGCATACTGAATGGCCCCTCGTAGGGTGCGATGGTCAGGAATGGACAAATGGCAGGGACAAATTACGAGGTGGAAGATCATGGAATCTTCTAGAAGCTTCCCCTCTGACACTTGCCTCCCTATTTTCGACCAGGGATGAGTAAGAGATCATCATTCTCCAAGTGGAATCAGGAACTATCAGAGAGAAGACACTAATCAAGACCCCAGAAGATGACTCACCTCCCTAGAATCATCTATATATGGATCCCTCATCACAGAGATCCGAAGGCTAGAATCTTGTATCTTGTAGAGAAGTGCTGTCGGTTTTCGAGTGTAACTTCATAGTGTTGGGTGATCTAAGCTTTACTTGAGGTGAAGAAGGGCTTTCTTGCTGGAGGATGATGCTGGGTCAGAACATATCGTTGTAATCCTCTTGCTACTTTTGATCTTAATAAAGCTATTCAAGTTTTCCTCCATATTCTTGTATGTTTGCTTATATATGCATGTGTATGGTTAAGACATATCTGGTCCTGTGTTATTTATGAAAATAGATCTTTGTTCTTCGATAGTAGTATGTTGTTGTGATTCGGTAGGTGCTCTTTGAAGCTGGGCAGATGAAGAAGAAGCAACAAAGCTCTATCAGGAAGGAGAGGGATCAAACAAGGAAATCAAGCGCAAGACTAAGGTTGGTCTCCTTTGTTCCACTCTTATATATTTTCATAAAGGAAAGTGAAAGTAGACTTTACTTGTTTGTTTCTAAGATAGCTACCAGTCTTAGTGGGAAAAGCAGCATCCAAGTGGACAGTATTCCCGATAACAGCAGGTCCCTTCACCCTTAAAGAGGCCAAAAGGATAGACACGGGGCTTAATTTTTCAAACACTGATAAGATGTGGAAAGAACTCTGGGATAATCCTCATTGGATGAAAGTCAAACTATTCAAGTCGTTGGTTCAACAGGGCAAGATTCTGACATGGGATAACCTAAGGAAAAGAGGCTTTGTTGGCCCCTCAAGATGTCACTTGTGTGGACATCAGGAAGAAATCACTAATCATATCCTGAATAGGTGCTCATTCAGTACAACACTTTGGAACTGGGTTGGAGATGTCTTTGAGCAGACAGATAGACATGTAAATGACATCATTAATACACTGAAAAACTAGTGGAATTTTTTTTCGGATAATGAGATTTTAAACTCCACCTGGGTGTTGACCCCAGGGTTCTTAATCTGGAATGTTTAGAAGGAGCGCAACAATAGGATTTTCAGGGTTAAGGCGAGCCTGATGAACAACATCCTAAAGCTAATCCTTAAGCAACTCAAATAGACTGTTCATATCCTCGGAGGTGTCACTACTGGAAAACCCATAGGACAAAGAGAGGCTAGAATCCTGGAGAAGTTAGAGCTTAAGGTTAATCTTCCATGGGGTTCTATATAGATCAACAAGAATACCCCAGCAGAAAAGGCTTTATGGCAACCTCCTTAACAAGGTTTTGTATAATTTAACATAGATGGCACCTCAAAAGGAAATCCGGGAGAAGCAGGGTATGGAGGGGTCATGAGGGATGAGCAAGGAAACATACAGGTAATCTTCCACAATTATCTAGGTAGAGAAACCAACAATATGGCTGAGCTCATGGCTATGAAATTATGCTTGGAAACACTCCTCAAGTACAACATACATAATGTCATAATTGAGGTTGACTCAGAATTAGTCATTGATTTGGTGAAGAGGATAAATGCTAACGTAGCACCAGAGAAAATATCAGGACAGTGGCGGCTTCTGCAAGTATACCAAAGAATCCAATCACACCTAAGAGTGCTAAGAACTCTTAGGTTGGTGCATGTCCGCAGAGAAGCCAACAAAGTAGCGAACTGGCTTACCAATGAGGGGGTTCGAAACAAGCATATCGACTTGTGCTGCAGGTGGGAGGAGGTAATGGATGATAGGTTGAAGAAGGAATGCTCATCTCGAGCCTTCACCGATAGACAACAACACTAGAACAGATCAAGAGATAGAATTTTACTTCATGTCAATGAAGATTAAGTTCACATCAAAAAGTTTATCTGAGGATATGCACTGTTGGTTCTCCAAGGGTGCCTATGAAAGCAGGAACAAAGGCAAAAATCGTGACAGGAGAAGAGATGAAAGAATATACTACCAAGATGATCGCCTCAGAGCAACAACACCAGGCATAAGGCGTTCCATTTAGGAGGCCCTCTTTCGGATATGTCTTCCCTGTGCAATGCGTTGGAGGTTAAAGGAAAAGAAAACTGGGGTCAAAAACTGCTCAAGATTTACCACCTGTATCGGGCGCCCTCCGACTCGGGAGTGGTTTTCTCGAAGGACAAATGATGCCATTCAGCAAGTGACGCGTGGTGGTGGGAGAAAAGCGATTACCACCTTCATTGCTGGGTAATCCGCGAGCGGATGTGCGGTCCGATTTGGCTTGTGGCCGTTAGATCCGGAGAGGGAAGATCTACTGCCACCTTTTGGCGTGCAAGTTGGTGGGCTTGAAAGGATAAAACTACTAATGGTTTACCACCTTCATCAAGCGCCATCCAAACCAAAGACGGTTTTTCTGAAAATCCAGCGATTCCACTCAAGAAGCAACATGTGGCGGAGGGCAAAAAAGCAAACCGCCTTCATCGCGCGGTATTCAGCGGGCTTTCAAGCTATGCAATATGGACACCAGCCGTTGGATCAGGCGAAAAATATCAACGGTCAGCGTTGATCGAGCAGCTTAAGGGTTTTTCTGTGCGTGTTTTTTTTTTTAACCACCGGATAGGAAGGAGACAGATCAACGGTGAGTTTTGAGGCGTGGGATTTGGTTCCACTAGCCCACTTACGGTTCTAGGGCAGTCTAGGAATTGTTTCAGTTTGACTTTTGGAGGATTTTATGGGTACTTTGGGTCTCTTCCCTCTCCCTTTGTGGGAGTTTGTGCCTCTGTGCATCTGCTGCAACCTGTGTAAATCATTTTTTACCTAAGTTAATAGAAGAACCGTTTCTTTCTTTAGCAAAAAAAAAGATGATTCTAATATTAACTAATTTATTAAGACATAATAATGATAACTCTAATATTAATTTTGAGATCTTATGTATAAAGGGATATTTTAAAATATTTCTTTTAAACCAATATTTAAAATAATATTATTTTTTATTATATATAAAATAGATGTTTAAAATATATTGCAAAACTAAATCAAATATCAATTTTCCTACCTCTTTACACACCACCAGTGGGTTATTCCATGTGGAGTGGTTTTCTTTGAATAAAAGTGATGAGTTAGCCTGTATTCGCGATTAGCAGCGAGAGATGGTTGTCCTCACTGCTAGTTTGACAATTGAGTTATGATAAGTTTTCCCACCTGTAGAAAAATATCAATTTTACTAGTGAAGAAAACACAACAAAACATTTAGGGGAGAAATTATACCTCATTTAAAAGAAAAGAAAAAGGTTAAAGACGGATAAACTTGACATCACTTTACTTTTTATTTTTTCTTAGATTTCTTATGAGAAAAGGAATTGGGATAATGTTCCCCACAGAGTGGGGTCCGTGAATGGTGACAAAATAAATGGTATCATTGAAATATATAATTGGTAGGGAGATATATAATGCGTGAATAAAATATATCATTGATAAAATTATTATTTTGTTTTGGAAAAATAAAATTTTATTGTTTTTTTTAAATGATTTTTATTATTGTAAAGTAAGTTATAATTTCATTTTTTTTAATAATTTGGTATTTTTATTATATGATAAGGAAAATACATTCTGCATATACATTATAAAAAGGTGCATTCCATGTGGTTTAGAGTCAATTTTTCAATGTTCAAACAAAGGCATGGCATATAGGTCAAATATCTAACAAATATATATGTACATACAAAGAGAAAAACCTTCAACAAAAGGAAGAAAATAAAAATGTAGGAAAGATCAAGAAGAAGCACAATGCTTTCTCTTCTTTCCCTTCTTTTTCTGGACCTGTTGCCAATCCTTCAAACTAGTACCAACTGAAATGAAAACCAAAGAACTTTTAGCTATCTCCGGAGGGTTTTCAATGTCTGAATCTAAACTTTCAGAAGTGCGTCTCTTTTGTTTGTTATCTACCTATATGAGTTTCAACATCAACCATTTCATTTATGGGAGAGACAATACCAGGAGTCCCCACACCCCCAAATGTGGGCAAGGCTTGTTGAGTCTAAGCCTAAACTTTCGTTTATACATGCTAATTTCCCGGAATGTCCTCCTTCTCGTCTTTTGTTAAGTGAGGCACAATGTTTCTTAGTTATTGTCATCTTCTTCTTTTTTAGATTCTTTTTGGTCTAAGGACACGAGTTTTGTAAATGACTTGTCTAAAAACATTTTCGACATCTAAAAGACATGTTCTCATAATCTAAAACTTGATTCCAATAGAAGTCTTGATGTTTCATTTGATTATGGCTAGGGAGACCTTCACTGAGGTCCATATCTACACATAGACGAAAGTAAAGATATCTTTCTCAATCCTTTCATTGTCGATCTTCTTAAATTTCCCAAGTGAGTTAAAAATGTCCTTTATGACCTTTGGATGCCAAAAAGGTAGAGGAATATTTGGGAGTCTCACCCAAACCAACATAGCAGATACCACCATAGTAGTAGCATTGAAATATAGGAACCATGGTGTAATGAAGAGACCTGCATTACCCCAAAACCATGGTCCATCATTTAATACCATGTCCATGTATTTTTGTGTGTCAAATTGTACAATAAAGAATCCTTTTGAGCATAGATAAATGTCACAATTTTGCGTCCAAAGGGTTAAAATCCATTAATGAAGAGCCTCCAATTTGGGCCAAAAATTGTTAAATCTAAAAATGACAACCTTTGATTTGAGAGCAAAGGTGAGAGCATTTATCTCTATGTGATTTATATTCATGACGAGATCATTCTCCAATTGTTTAACAATGTATGGCCGAGGATTATTTTGGATTTGTGGTTCAATGCTCTTTTGAGGAAGACTTGTAGGGAAGGTAGACTTTCCCTTGGTTGCATCCTTGTATGATGTTGATCCATTTTGTAGTTTGTGACCCAGAGCACCCCCATGCAAACGCAGGTTTAGGATAATGGTTGAATTCATGTGGATGTCATGGTCTTGGATTTGTGAATGGTCTTGTAATATAACCCCTTCATAAATGAGAATTTGAGACTCAATAGGAATAAAAAAAAAAAATCTCGATGCATTATTTCGGGGAAAACAAATTATCATAGGCATTAACCCAGAAGAGGGTAGGTTGACCATGAATGTTTTTTATATATATACAGAAGAAGAAAAGTTCCTCCCAACACTGATTAACAACATACCTTATCACAAGAGGGAGATTTTCTGTGGTGTGGCTCTATAGCCCTCTATGGCACATATTCGTCGCCCTCTTCATCTTTGTCCAACCCATAACCGTGTACAGAGGTTACAAAGAGGAAACACTTGAATCCTCTGACAGAACAACACCCATAATATAGGCATGGAAATTCATATAGGAGCAATATAGATTTAAAGATACATGTTCCCTCCTGTCAATCCAATAGCCCCGACATGTGCATTTGTTTGAAAAACTAGGTGTATATGGTAGGGACCTACCTTGTTACACCTGTGAAAAAAATTATGAGCCGTCAGGAGTGAACCATCCTTCAATATGTGAGCGAAAGTTAAAACAAACCAAAGTCCAACCAATGGGGAAATGATGGAAGCCATAACCAAAACTCGCTTTCTTCAAATATGATGCACTACTATAAACAGAGTTACCTATGTCCCAACAAGAAAGATCACAAAGAAAACATATTTGGTCCAAACCTCAGATGGGAATGGCATCACATCTAGGCAAGGCAAAAAAGTTTTTTACAACATCACCTCCTTTATTCTTGCACCAGTTAGAAAATCTAAAAAAACTCTCCAAACCATTTTTTTAATTAAAATTTTAAATAAAAAATTGTTGAAATATGGCAACAAGAATATTCCAATTTAATTTGTCCTTGAATTAAATTGTGAATTAAAATCGAATTTAGTCTTAACATCTACTTGGAAATAATTAATTAATTTATTT
>APFE031673270.1:666-22348 GCA_000404065.3 Pinus taeda | reverse complement strand
CTTTCAGCTACACCATTCTGTTGGGGATTATAAGGCACAGTTGTTTGATGTTTAATCCCATGTTGGCGAAGATATTGCTCAAATTCATTTGATGTATATTCTTTCCATTATCAGTGCGAATAGACCCAATATGAGATTGTGCATCATTTTCAATCCATTTATGAAAATTCTTGAATGTTAGGAAAGCATCAGATTTGTTCTTCAATAAATAAACCCAACACATTCTGGTGTAGTCATCAATAAATGTCAAGATATATTTATTTCCATTTGCAGAAGGAACAGGCATTGGACCACATAAATCTGAATGAATAAGTTCAAGCTTCCTATGTGCTCTTGAATGTGAGTCATGAAATGACTGTTTGCTATGCTTTCCTAGAATGCAAGCATCACATTGCTTAAGGTTTCTAGGAATTGTAGGCAAACCAGCAACACCATTTTTCTTCAATAAACGGAGACTGTCATAGTTTAAATGTCCAAATCTAGCATGCCATAATAAACTTGATGGAAGTGTACCTTCTTCATGATGAGAAATATATGAGAAATGTTGTGCATGAGCAGATGTTCCTTGCAGTTTGAAAAGTCTTTCTTCTTCTATTCCTCTCATGACAAGTGAGTGATCAGATGCTTTTCTCACCTCAAGCTTGCCATCAAACATATGAATGGAGTGACCTTGCTGGCGGATGTGGACCAAGGACAACAAGTTTCTCTTGAGCTGTGGGAGATATAGAACATGATCCAGAAGAAAGTCTAAGAGACCAGGCAGTTTAAGCCTGATTACGCCAAGCCCTGATGGCTTGATTTTTGACTGATCTGCAAAGTATACTACTCCATCAACATTGTCAGTGAAATCTTCAAAAAAATCTTTTCTATGAGTCATGTGACAGGTTGCTCCTGAATCAAGGAGCCAATCATTTTTCCAGGAAGCAAGTGAAGTATTAAACAAATCTTCATTTACTCCAATGTTACATTGTGCCTCAACATAGTGAGCGGATTCAGGTGCTTCTCTGTTGGTTTCTTCTCTGTTCAATTTTGTCCCATGGTAGCTTGCATGTAGAGGCATCATGTGATCCATTTCTTTTGCAGCGAATACAGTGTAAATCTGCCTTTTCTCCTTGAGAATGTCTGCCCCCCCTACCTCTGAAATATCTCCCTCTTCCTCTTCCTCTTGTAGAATCTTGAGCAGGATTCTTTTCTTTATGAGGAAGGTAGACAGTCTCTTCATAAGATTCGGGGGCTGTCTTCTTTCCAAAATCTTTCTCTCTTTCAGCAAACTTTTTCACAAGAGAGTCAAAGGTTATATCTTTGAGATTTCCATTTGCTTGCAATGACTCAAGATAATTGGAGTAGGTAGGATAAAGTGCCTTGAGAAAAGTGATAAGAGGAATATCCAATTCAACCTAGTGGATTTGATATCATGCATTATAGACTTTACTTCAGATGCAAGAGCAAGAGGATCATTATTTTGCAGTTCAAGAGTGAAGAGTTTAATCATGAGTTGAACAACTTCAAGTGCAGAATGTGAGTCATAGAGTTCTTTCAGCTTTTGTAAAGCTTCAAAGGCAGTTGAATATGATGAAATATGGCGACTCACCTCCTTATTTACAGATGCTGCGATTAATGCATACGCTTTGCTGTTCTTGTTTTCCCAAATGGCGAGCTCTTTGCCTGAGGTAGGCTTTTCTGGGTCACTATCTCCTTCTCCAACACACACTCCTTTCCACAACTCATTGAAGATAGTTCAAGATAGTTCTCCTTGCCAGTGAGAACTATTCCTACCATAGAGATGATTGAATGCATTCTGTAAAAAAAACTTCTACTGATAGAAAAAAATACTTCTGTTGATATACAGTGAAATTGTGCTCAAAAGAGCAAAAAGATTTCAAATACTTTTATGTACTATGTTTCTTTAAATCCTTCCAATGTTTATAAAAGGATTCTCATATAATACATCGACCATATTCCATTTTACAAATTCAGTTCATATTCTATTCAACGCATTCAAATATCTGCAAACTATTCAATATATATATACGCTGGTCAATATATATCATTCTACGCATACACCCACAGCGCACATATAAACCACAGTGTTTCCCCGGATGCACACCACGTTAATATTCGAACAACGTGAATATTATTCAAACCACAGCTTTAATACACATTCAAACCACAACTTTGAATTATTAACGCATTCAAAACTCAAACGTTGTTTAAAACGTTATGCAAACATGCTGTTTAATACCAAACGTATACCACTGGCCCTCTTAAATTTGATTACTCACACACTTTATGAGTCGGTTTGAATTTCTGGGTTCGTGTCCCACCGGGCGTGCTAAGACACGGAGAATTTTATTGTTGTTTCCATCATCGCTCCAAGTTTCCTTTCGATCGATCAATCTTATGCTGCAAAAAAATACCCAAAAGGCTTAAAAATAACGATCAAGGAGCCTTATTTGGTTAAAGCAGAGGATGGCTTTATTTGGCTGCACGTCGACAATCCTTGGTCGATTAGGAGAATAGAGACGTTCCCGGAATATAGGCCAACGAGATACAAGCAGTGGATAAAGAATGGAAGGCATGCCACCATTATGAAAACAAGCGCTTTGATATCACTGATGCGTAACAAGCTGTTGAAATCGTATGAAAAAAAAGACTCACAAGACTGAGATGTCAAAAAAAAACACGATGCAAACTGCTAAGAGCCGATTCCCGACCTTATGTCTGCGAGTTTTTCCAAGTGCAAACACTAAGAACACGTTGGGCAACAAAGAGTTTCCTAAACAACAGTCCGCATATGGAAAGTGCGTATTAGGTAGAACGGCCGGTTAATTTGAAGGAATACGGCGCAGTCAAGACGTTCCACGTTTTTCACCTTTGTCGGTATGTATTCACCACTCAATCATCAGCGCTAAAACAGGAATGGTACAACGCTTCTGTCCTGGACAGTATGGACAGATGCGCAGTGCTGGAAAGGAATATGGTAGAGGCAGGTTAATTCAGGACAGAGGCTGAGGCTGAGGCCAGGACAGAGGAGTTACGGGAGCATAATAGCTAAAACAAGGAGCTGGCTCTGATACCATGCAAACAATCAGTTCCAGCAGATTCCACAACAGAATCAGAATACGTGGCAACAGCTGAAGCAACAAAAGAAATTGTGTGGCTCAGGAAAATTCTTGAAGATTTGCAAGTAAAACAAGTACAATCAACTCCACTCGTGATTGACAACACCTCTGCAATAAAGTTGGCCAAGAACCCAAAGTTCCATGATCGTACAAAGCACATCAATACTAAATATCATCTGATCCGACATCATGTTGAGGCCAAAACAATCCATCTCCGTCATTGTTCCACAAATGAGCAAATTGCAGACATCTTCACCAAAGCGCTTGGAAGAGAAAAGCTTGAAAGATTCAGAACGATGCTTGGACTCACCAACATCCCTTCAGATTAAGGGGGGGGGGGAACGTTGACACCTAATCCTCTGCGATTGGGTGAATTTGGAATGTGAACAGTCATCAAGAAGATGAACTGAGCAGTCACATTTTTTGTATATAACAATAGCTACCTAATGAAATAAATCGTATGAGTTTTCTGCCAAACTGGAGTTACTCCTGGCCTGACAATCTCACCACCCCTGAAACACTTGATCTTCGAGACACCCTTCTTATGTCTCCACTGCTCCTGTTGTCCCTTTGATGCAAGGACTACATTCTCCTCCTCCCCCCTGGGCTTCGACCCACTACTGTTGCTTCCGTCAAGTTTAACCTCGACTAAGTCTCTCCTAAACTCCTCTTGTTTTAGAGCTACCCACATCTCATCATAATTCGGCAAAGCTGCTCTGCCCAGGATACTTTGGACAAAGATTTGCCACTCATCTAAGACAAAATTGAGGGCTAGTCTAACCATATATAAATCTTGAGGTGTATGCCCTGCAATAGACAATTCATCACAGGTCTCCTTGAGCTTCGTGAGGAATGGATCCACGTGCTCCCCCTTTTGCATCTGAACAGATCTTAGCTTCTACTCCAAGTACATCTTCCACTGCTTAGAAGATCCCTAATATAACGTAGACAAAGCGTCCCATATCTCCTTAGCAGTCCCTCTGCTAGTGATGTGATAGACCACATGATCCTTTACCTCGTCAAGGATCATTCTTTTTGCCTTCGCCATTTTAGCTTGGTACTTCTTCAACGGATCTGCATCTGCAGACACAGACACCACGCTATTGACATATGTCTTGAGGGCATGCTCATTTATAAGGAATGGCATTTTTTCCTTCTAGATGATGTAGTTGGATGCCCCATCCAACCTGTCTTAATCCCTCAATCCACCAGTTTCCATTTCTGCCAATAATAGAAAGTCGAATGACCTCCTCTCTCCTTTGTGCTACTACTGGGCTAGCCTACGCACTCCCTACTGGAGCTAGTAAAACTGCTACCCCTTGCTTCTGCTCAACTCTAGAGAATTCAAATTCCTTGGCTAGGAATTCCCTAAGGAAGAAATTCCATCAGTTGTGCTTCTCCTCTTTCTTCAGACGATTTTTTGCCCAACAAACTACCTGCAGAAAAATCTGCATCCCACCATCTCTCCTCACGCTTAGGCTTTAGTGCTGCTCCCTCTGCCCTGACAAAAATTCGATCTGGAAGTCCTCTCCATTGACTCTCTCGAAGAGGCACTGCCTTGAAATTTCAATCCTTCGGTTAAGAACTGCGCAAATCATCTTGGGTTTCGAACTGCTGCCTCTTGCAACTTTTCGATTTCCCTTTTCTACTCAGTGTTGGATCTACTGGCTCTATTCTTCTTGCTTCACCTGCAACTCTGATACCATGTGAAAATTCTGTAAACTAGAATTCCTACTGCAACAAACTGATGTTACTTCTCCTACTTGTTAATTCATACAAGTTATTAATTGTGTGCTATGGTAAATAACAAAGTAAATACTACTGTAGCCTTCAATTAATTAAATTATATACGGAAACAATACACTGAGCAAGAAAGGAAATACAATACAATTGACACCATTATTTTTGGACAAATGTCCCTGGAAAAACTCAATGTGGGAAAACCGGTGCAACAACTCTGAAAATACAATTCTTGGATGCTAAATTTGAGTACAATTCTTGGATGCTCAACTAGCAATTTGATACAGAAAGAAACTAGACAAAACGAATGGTGAAGTGCTCTCACACTGTGACGAGGAGAATTCGAGTGTGATCACGCTGAACTGGAGCCTTTGTGTAACATCTGCACAAAACTGTGTCACTCCCACACAATTCTTGCGTCAAACTTACTGGGTATCGCATTGCTCCTTCTCTGGACCCTCTGCTGGATGGAAATCCAAATCTTTGCCTCTCGGTCTCACACCCCAGCTCACGACTACTAAAACTCGATTTCCTCAGTAAGAATTCGATCTCCCTCTAAGGCCTGCATTGCTACTGTGTCAGCTCTGCGTGGACCAATGTCTGCCTCTATCTGGACGTTGTTCTGCCTTCTCTTTGCCTCGTACTCTCTGGCCCAGGAAAACTTCCTTCTTCTGGATACTAACTGCCTCTCACTGTAAGAAATCTACTCGATCAAACTTTCCTCCTGAGAACTTCTCACTTCAAAAATTAGATCTCTTGATCTCTCGGTGTATTTTCCAAATGACCCTCAAGGTCCCTTAAATAATATTCTCGTTGACATTCAATGACCTAGATTAAAATCTAATCAATGGCTAATATCATTTTAGCTTGATCCTCGTTTTATTCTAGAAGTTACACCCACAATTAGATTAATACCCATTAATATTTTTAATTTATTAAGTTTAGACTTAGGGTCCCATTGAAAAATATTAATTATTTTAATAAAATTGTCTCTGGGTGGAATTTCGCAAAACGCTTTCTGGGTTCTTTGAAATACATGTGCCCAGGCCTCCTTGCAAAATTTGAGGCCTAGAGCACATCCGATGCTACTCCAAATCAACAAAAATAATGACCATATCTCAAGGAAGAGGTTGTAGACACTTACAATTTGAATTTGTCATCAATGAAATTCCAAGCAAAAATTACTTTAGAGATACAATCCTTAAGTAGGGCCAAGAGAGTTGCTTAGAGGGATTGCAAAGGGGTTTTGAAATTTGAACCAATAAACCTCCAAGTCTAGGCAGAAATCGTTGTGAACAGAACACAATTCAACCTTCAATGTTCATAACAAGGAGCAAGCTCTCATCAAGGTTCTGTTGTCATAAAGCTTTTGTTGTTGGTTCCAAATGTCATAGAATAGTTCTCAATCCATCAACAAACTTCATGAGAGGGCTAAGAGGGTGAATCCAGTGTTGAGGCTTTAGACACAAGCTTTAGAACTCATGGATCTAATTGTAGATAACCCTGAATGAAGATAATACCTTGCCTCACTCACTACAGAAAATGAAACCCTTAAATTCAAACAAGCATCAAGATTACTCTAGTGAATTTCTTGGTCCAAAATAATCATAGAACTTTCAACCTTTTGTAAAACATAACCCTGATCTCAAATAATGACATTCTTCATAGATTTGTTGAGTGCAAAGCCTAGGAAACCCTTCAAAATAATGTTACTTGCCATTTTTCAATTAGAATTACAATACAAGGTCCTATGTATAATGCTATTATGGATTAATGTGATTGTTTGGTCTAGTATATGGCGTATTCATAGACCAACATTTAATGTCAATCCGAGAGTTCATAAACTTCGAGGCACAACATTGGAAATGCCAGAGAAGGACCTTAGCAACCTGCAAAACATAACCCTAATCTATCTTGCAAACAACAATCATTATCCACTCCAATCTTGCAATCAAAGGCATTCATTAAAAATGAAACCTTGAATATTGCAAACACCAATCTTGCAATCTTCCAACTATTGTAAGCAAACCCTAACTACTAGCAATTGGAAAATGAACCCTAATTAAAGAGAAAACCCTAATTATTGGTGATTGAAAAGTAAACGCTATCTAATGATAATAAAAGAGAAAACCTTAATTGATAATTGAAATGCAAACCCTAATTGTTGACAAGTGAAAAACAACCCTAACTATCCAAACACAAACCCTAGATGGAGAGAAAACCCTAATTATGGGGAGACTGAACTCTAGCTATTAACAACCTTCACACCAAAAAGACTAACCAAATCCATTGTGAATTTGTATTTAACCAACTACTTTTGTTATAAAAGACAAGCTTTAAAGCTCAAGACACCAATCAATCCATCCAATGTAGATGTGCTACAAAACATCGACCTCATAAATAAAAAGAAATGTGGTCAAATCTACATTCATAATTCTCCTCAAATAGAATTCAAGCAAATAAACTCACCTTATGAAACCTGGAGATAATATGCTACCATTGCAAGAAAAAAAAAATTAATTTACTTCAAGAAGCCATAGGTCGATAATGCAATGTTTATATTCTCTTTATGGGGCAACATGGAAGCAATGTAAGTCTTGTTCCGAAGTGTAGACAAAAACAAATCTAGGAATAATGACACAGGGATCATTGTTTGGTGCAAAATCCAGTGACACATATAATGAAAAGTCCAACGAATATGTTATCACAAACCGAAGGGAAAACAATCATCCTACATCCAAAAGTTTTTAAAATTTATATCATGGGATAGTGATTCAAATCCTTTATCAATAGAAAACCAAACTCGACATAAAAGATGAAATAATGAAACCAGTTCTCACACTAAGCTACAACTTGGTGGTTCAATGCACATTCTCTTCAGAAAGTGACCCAAGACACAAATTCCTGTAAGATTAGTGCATTTCATAAGCTTTAACATAATATATATATATATATATGTAAACCAAAATTGATCTGGGAATATTGTTATTAAGTGTGTAGGCATGAGTGGGTCCAAGAATAATATTTACGCTATTTAAAGATTCCATATCGAATTTATATAGACTATAGAGCTTCATTTTAAGGTCTTAATCCTCCAAACAACGTAGACATAAATGCATAGGGAATAAACAAATCCAACGTACTTTGTGCCTGCACTAGCATAAATAGGTTGTGTAACATATATATATATATAAGCAACGTTGGTAGCTATCATTCTTCAATGATATGACAACCGAGTCTAAAAGAAATTAGAAAATAAAAGTCCCAATTGGGAGTCCTCAACCTCTCTCATTGAGAAAATACCTCAATACTTAAGGTCCGATAATAGTATTGAGAATTAGCGCACCAAACATTCTATCATCAATCACGAAGAGCAGCTGAAAAACCTATGCTACCAAATTAAGCAAGGAGAAAAAAGGTAATAAGAGAGGACAACGAGTTGGGTTGGGAGGCCCTCCCAACTAACTCGTTGCCTCTTGAACAAAGATCAAATTACATAGTCAATAAGCCACACAGAAATTGAAATATATAACCTGGCATGTAGTCTTTCATTAAAAGTATTGTTCAATCTTTTACATGGCAGAGCAAGGGCCTTGAGTCCAACACCTAGGAGGGAGTTGCCTCCAATATAAAACTGCAACATTTCTATAATAATATCACTACCACCGCACCCCGCCCCCCAACCAAACAGGGCAATGGCTTGGTGTCTTATAGCTTTTACAATTACATAGCAAGCCTTGAAGAACCCAAATCAAGTCTAAACAAGATCATAACAAATTTCCATCAAAAGGAGATTTGATACAACCATTCACTAATAGAAGAGTACAAATTTGATGCATAATTTTTCATTTTTTTCATATCCGGGCATGATCCTAGATTTTTGGAAATTTGTGCATTTTTAATAAAAATTGCCTCAAAGAACTCTTTGTATCTCCCAAACCATTGCAAATTTTGGAAAATTGTTCGAAGGAAGCCTAATTTTCTATATTGTTGACAAAACCCTTGTTTTTGAACTTTGATATTCGCCCTCCTCTACATGGAAATTGAAGAGAAAGTTGGTAGTTTGAAAATTGTGTGAATTTAGAGTTGTAGTATTAAGTATTCTCTAAAAATTGATCTGTAGGACTTTGGTGCATTTTCACTGATGTGGAGGTGTTAGAACATCATTTTGGACAATAACTGTCTTTTGTTTTTCCTGAAAAATGTACCAATCTATCAAAGCTCC
Source organism: Pinus taeda (assembly GCA_000404065.3). Taxonomy (NCBI): domain Eukaryota; kingdom Viridiplantae; phylum Streptophyta; class Pinopsida; order Pinales; family Pinaceae; genus Pinus; species Pinus taeda. The sequence continues at coordinate 13,261 of APFE031673270.1, read as the reverse complement.
AAGTTGGTGCAGGCAGGAACCCAAGACTGGTCTAGGCAGAACCAAAGACTTAGTGAATCACCATCAACATTTCTATAATAATATCACTACCACCGCAGCTTGCCCCCCCAACCAAACAGGGCCATGGCTTGGCCTCTTATAGTTTTTACAATTACATAGCAGGCCTTGAAGAACCCAAATCAATTCTAAATAAGATCATAACAAATTTCTGTCAAAAGGAGATTTGATACAACCATCTGCTAATAGAAGAGCACAAATTTGATGTATAATTTTTCATTTTTCTCAAATATGGGCATGATCCTAGATTTCTGGAAATTTCTGCATTTTTAATAAAACCTGCATCAAAGAACCCTTTGTATCTCCCAAACCATTGCAAATTTTGGAAAATTGTTTGAAGGAAACCTAATTTGCTATATTATTGACAAAACCCTTGTTTTTGAATTTTGATATTCACCCTCATCTACATGGAAATCGAAGAGAAAGTTGGTAGTTTGAAAATTGTGTGAATTTAGGGTTGTAGTATTAATTATTCTCTAAAAATTGATCCGTAAGACTTTGGTGCATTTTGACTGATGTGGAGGTGTTAGAACATCATTCTGGACAATAATCGTCTTTGGTTTTTCTTGAAAATGTGCCAATCTATCAAAGCTCCAAATTGGTGCAGGCAAGAACCCAAGACTGGTGCAGGTAGAACCAAAGACTTAGTGAATCACCATCAATGAGGGAAAGTGCATTTGACCTTGACCAAATCTTCAAAATTATCTTTGACAAGTGTAATCGACAAGTCACGTGGTGACTTCGCATGAGAACATCATGCATAATTTCTTCTTGGTGTAAGAATCTTCAAGAGTGTAGGATCAAGGCCAACCATTATGCATTCAACAATACATATCTATAGAGGAAATTTTTAGACCTGCATATGCACAAACCATCATTAATATTATTTTTAATGTTAAATCTTGTTGAAACGAGCGAAATGTGCTAAATAGTGAATATTTACTTTATAATACACAAAATGACGACAATAACCCTAGGAAATATGAGGAATTTCAGAGCAAAAAGTAATGTAAAACTAGACAAAATAGAGGCTTAGCAGTGATAAAAGTCAATCTGATGTTATTCCAAAGATAAGGCTGAGTGGTCTTGGGTCCCTATGGTAGTGCTATTACAAAATATGTTTATTTCATAACTGCAGAGATGAAGGTTATCAAGGTTGCAGAGTCTTCACATCAATAGAACATAACGTGCTTTAAGGATGTGCGAATTCTAAACCAGGTTGAAGGCAATTAGAGACTTCAAATATTTGCAGGGAGGCACCACAAAAGAAATCCGATATCTAGAGAAAATAGTGATCTACACAGTAACAACACACTTATACCTAATGAATCCCAAAATAAAAAGCATATACCATAAATCCTTGTTGTTCATTCAACCCTCTCTCAAATTTATTTTCTTCTCCACAAGGCCGAGATTCAGAGCAAGTTCACTCATTTAAATTCCACTATGATGAGGATTATAGGAGCCTTTAAATAGTTGTCCATGAGAGATAGCCGACCTTCAAAATTTGGACCATATTAAAATTAAATGTATCCTAAACAATAGTTAAATTCAATTACTTAATAAAATATCCTTTTGATGGAGGTCCTTGCAATCCACAAGAAATGTTCCATAGCTACCCAATATTAAATTACCACATCGTCCCTGGATTAGGGTTTTGGACAACTAACAGGGTGCACAATCTTTGAATGAGCATATCTCTCAAACTGTGAGGGCTCTTGTGGCACTCCATATATCAACAAAATTAGAATGACGAATAGAGTACAATGGTGAGCGTATCCAAGTCAAATTTAAGGATTTGCATCATCAAAATATCCATCAAGTGTGGGGTATAATCATCATCCAGGGAAACAAACCCTACAACTAGCGTTTCATCAGTGCATCATTTCATCCATGCATGCTAGCATACTGAGGACATCAATTATGATCTTCTGCACCTGCTTTGACATCAATGCCAACATACTTAACACTTATCACCTCTAAAACTTTCACTAACGATGTCCTAGAACCAAGCACAACTATAAAGGTATTTAGGAAAGTTGTCTATTGTAATATCCTATCATATTAATAATAAATCAATAAATAATAATAAAAATTGAGATTTAAAGTAAACAAAATAATATTAATATAAATAAAGTAACAATTAACAAAGAATATATAAACTAATGATTAACGAAGAGAAAATATATGAATAAATAAACAAAACAACAAATAACGAAGAAAAGATAAAATAACATATAACGAAGAAAATGTAATAATAAATACATAAACCAAAAGTTGGCATGGACACATGGATGGCGTACATGCATATCCCTTTCCAATCCCTTATGATTTTTAGAGCCATTTGTTCTATTTAACCGTGGAGAAGGGGGAAGAAGAGGCAAAGCATTCATTCACTCATTATTGAGGAAGGAAATGCTAGAGAGAATAGATCATTGGCAGTAGTAAGTTGGGTGAGGGATCGGGGCTAGCTAGTTGTTCATAGAAGTTCTAGATCAGCGCAAGCATGTCATAACACCATAAACCTCAGTAAGAAATCTTCACTCCTCAGGTACGCAACATTCTTTAAATTTTTATTACATATGTTAATAGTTTGGTTGTTGTATTTTATTTTATGCTTAATTTTTGGGATGTTACACCTATTATTGTTGGGTGTGGAGCCTTATTATCTTCTTTATTCAAAGGTATCGTCGCGTTGGACCTCAGTTCATAACGGGGTGGAAACGCCGCCCATTTGATCACCGTCAGGGATGTCCAAGGGGGGCGATGACAACCCCTCACTGTATATGAGGGAATTGTATCGCAACTATGCATATGTGTATTCTGAGTGAGAAAGAGAGAAGAGATTGTGTGAGAGCGAAGAAGAAATGACAACAGATTTGTTGTAGGTTGTATCTCTTCATTTTGTTGGATAATATAAAGGAAGGATTGGTTGTTTCTCTGTGGACGTAGCCCAAATTGGGTGAACCACGTATATGTATGTCTCTCTTGTTTTATGCATTTTCCGTGTTTGTGTTTCTACAATATATTATATGTTCCATTGCTTTGTAATATATAATTTTCTAACAACTGGTATCAGAGTCGAAGATCTATTTGGCTGATAAACTTGCAGGAGAGAAGGGTTGCTGGTTCGAGTGGAAGAAATGGCAGAAGATGGTAGGTTTAGGGTTGAGAAATTTAACGGCCAAAACTACCATTTGTGGAAGATGCAGAAGGAAGATTATTTGTATCAGAAATATTTGTAACTACCATTGAGAGGAAAAATAAAGAAGTCGACGAGTATGACAGACACAAAATGGGAGATTCACAACAGAAAAGCACTTGAAACAATACCACTGTGCCTAGCGATGTCAGTAGCCTTTAATATTTCAAAGGAAACGACAACATAGGGTTTAATTTCGACATTGACCAAACTATATGAAAAACCCTGGGCCTCAAATAAGGTATTTCTTATGAAGCGTTTATTTAATATGAAGATGCCATAAGGTGGATCTATTGATGATCATTTAAATGAATTTAATATGGTTACTAGTCAATTAAGTTATGTAGGGGTAAATTTTGATGATGAAGTTATGACTCTTTTTTTTCTATGCTCATTTCCAGAATGTTGGAAGGGTTTAGCTATAGCCACAAGTAACTTTGTCTCTAGATCTAGTAGTTTAAAGTTTGATGATGTTGTCCGTGCAATCTTTAGCGAGGAAATGTGACGAAAAAACTCCGGTGAAACATCAGATAATGCTTTGACTACATAGATTAGGGGAAGAAAAATGGAAAGAGGAAAGAGCCTAAGATATCCCAGTAATTCAACGAAAAGAAGATCCAAGACCAGATTGGGGATAATATGCTAGAAATGCGGGAAGAAATGACACCTGAAGAAATATTGTAAGCCTCGGAAGGGAAAAGAGGGAGACGCACAACAAGAAAACAATCATGAAGCGAATGTGACAGGTGATGTGTTGCAAGAAGCTTTGATTCTTTCATTAGAAAATATTATTGATGTTTGGGTGGTAGATTCAAGATGCCTCCTTCCATGCCACACCTGATAGGAAACATTTTCATGATTATGTTCAACAAGATTTTGGACAGGTTCGTTTGGGTGATGATAAACCCTGTAAAATCACTGGAATGGATAAAGTTTTCATAAAACAACGTAATGGAAATCAATGGTTATTGAAGGAGGTAAGGCATGTTCCAGATCTGAAGAAAAATCTAATTTCAACAGGGTAGTTGAGAGGTGAAGGTTGTGTAACTAATTTTATAGATAAAACCTGGAAGGTCACTAAAGGAGCCTCGGTAATAGAAACAAGGAGAAAAAGTTAGTACATTGTATTTATGCAATGGTATTTCTAATTTTGTTAATGATTTAACCTCCATAGGAGCAGATACAACATTGTGGCATCATAGGCTCAGGCACATGAGTAAGAAGGGAATGTAGATTCTTCACTCAAGAAATTTGTTGTCAGGTTTGAAGCATGTTGATTTGGATTTTTGTGAAAATTGTGTTTATGGAAAACAAAAGAGAGTAAAATTCCTTAGAGTTGGGAAGAAAAGAAGAGAAAAAAAGTAAACCTTGTGCATACATATGTATGGGGCCCTGCTCAGGTATCATCTCTTGATGGCTCTCGTTATTATGTTACTTTTAGTGATGATGCAACAAAAAAACTTGGATTTATTGTATTCGAAATAAATCTGATGTATTTGATACTTTCAAGAAATGAAAAGATTTGGTTGAAAATGAGACAGGAAGAAGTTGAAGTGTCTTAGATTAGACAATGGAGGTGAATATTGCAGCAAAGAGTTTGATAAGTATTGTTCAAAGCACAAAATTTGTAGGGAGAAGATAGTTCCAGGAACACCACAGGAAAAGATCAACAATCAAAACAAGAACAACAACCATAATAGAAATAGACACCTCTAACACTTGAAAGTTGTGTTAGAATATCTACCAGGATAAATAGACCCCTTGAAAGATACTCTCTTTCGTTATATTATGTATTGTTGACTGATTCTGGTGAACCAGAATGTTATGAAGAAGCAATGCAGGTAGAAACTAGGAAGAAGTGGGAGCTAGCCATGAAAGAAGAGATGGTCTCCTTGGTACATAACCAGACTTGGGACTTAGTCAGGTTTCCTGCAAGTAAAACATTGCAGAATAAATGGTTTACAGGTTGAAGGAAGAAGATGGAGGTAGAAAAAGGTATAAGGCTATACTTGTGGTGAAGGGATTTGAGCAAAAGAAAGGTATAGACTTTGATGAATCTGGTGGCATCCATGCTTGTTTGGCCTAGTGATCGGCTGGAGATCAAGGTAAAGTCTGTTATGATGTGTTCATTGTGTTGACCTAATGATCGGGATGGATTACAATAAAGTTTGGTTTCTATTGATGAGGGTGAGGTTTTTAATCTTCGTATGCCCTTGATGTTTATGTTGGTTTGAATCCCACATTCATGCTTGGAATATGGCATAGGGGTGAATGGATGAAGAGATATTTGGCTCAGCCATTCTATGGTCGGGTGGAACTTGGTAGTCCCATCTTTGGTTGGTTTTTTCATTCATTTATGAGAAATCCATTCCCTTGGTATTCATGTGTAAATGTACAAGTTTATATGTGGATTTTATGGCTAATATATTTATGGTATTTATGTTGTTACTATGTTGGTTATATGTATGTTTTATGACAGTAGCTATGTATGGATCTCAGCATGTTTTTACTTGTAAATGAATGGATAATGTATCTATGATATAATAGATGATAATGCAACAAATGAAATGAGGGACCAATGGTTCTTAGCAATTCTCAGATAAGTAGAAATCCCTATGCTTAATTCTATTGATTACACCTGTAGATTACATGTGTGTGATATGTTTGATGAAATTCCTGTCATAGCCAATAGGGGTTTGGTTGAGGAGTTGTTTAAGTATTTTCTCTAACATCATTGTTTCCCTGTTATTTTATGGTTCTCAAGATGTCATGAAATTATGGGCAGTGAACTGGGCTCTGGGCCTGAAAAGTGGCTCAAATCCAGGGGACGTTGGCACAACATTGACAAAAAGACTCTTTGTACGTTGGCAGGCAAGCCTGTGAGAGTGACTGGAGGTCCTCGAACATTGTCATGCCTATAGCATGAGAGCGTTGGGGGGTTAAGTTTTCCAATGGCTCAATGGGACCCAGGGCAAGCTCCCTGAAGTGTTGTTATGGTTCTCAAGGGTCATGTTGCTGACGTGGAAGGTATGTGTGTTATGTTTCCATTGATTCCATTTCCTTAAGGTCACATAGGAGGTTGAATCCAACCATACTAGTCTCACGTCGCATGGTTACCCTAGTTGGCCGGTTACTTGGGTAGATGTGGGAGGAGGATGTTACACATACAACTTGCAATAATTATATAGTCATGCAACCTAAAACCACTACTACACAACCTACAACTATCATCTCATCTATTAAAAAATTTATGCCAATATTTCCTATCAACTATCATACTATTGTCCCAAACTCTTTGCTCCATTTAGAACTTGTCGTAGCCGCTACAACCACCATCCAAAATTTTGGCTCGCATGCAAATTTTGGGGCCTATCTTGGATCTTGCAATTGACCATCCTTGGTCACTAGCTAGTAAGTTGACAATTTCAAGCTCCCCTCCTTGATCCTAAGAGTTGTTCGTGTTCTCATCTTTATGCAGCATGTGTCATCATCGGGCATAGGGGTTGTTGTTTGTCATGCAAAAGGAATGTTGTTTTGCTTCAAGGGAATTGCGTGTGTATGAGTGGTCGTCATCACATAGACATGGTTCATTCTCACTTCACGCACTCTTGTCATGAAGGTTGTTGCATCAAGAAAAGTATGTCTTATGAATTCTAGATCGTACATGTTGTGTCACTAAGTGTCTGTGTGCGATTGCAGTCAAGTCCTATAAATGTTTACATATCTTTCATTGTTCTCACACTTAGCCATTTTCCAGAGCAACCTAGCCTCATTCAGCGTCCCGAAACTATGTGCTTTGCTTCTGCAACCATCAAGATTCCTCCCTTGCCTTCTGAAACCCCGTAGTGCGCAGAGACCCCAACCTCCCTTTCCTGTTGAAACCCCACAACCTGAAGAGACCCCAGCCAGCTTTTCTCTCCAGAAATGCGCAAAGCAGTCTGGATGCACTACACTCAAAAATTGCGCAGAGGTGTCCTCCCAGGACCCCCATCCCACAGCAGTTTCATGTGCCTCAAAACTGTGTAGTGTTTTCCAAGCTGTCATGTATGTCTTGCATGCAGAAACTGCACAGACGAGCCTCCCAAGGCCTCATTTCGGCATCAGTTACTGTTCGCTGAAATTGTGCAGATATACCTCTCAGTTACTACAAGAAAAGTGACATACTAAGATCACTCCCAAGGAGTTGAGGATAAGGACCAAGGAGCCAAGTAATGTAAAGGATCAAGACCGCATGCAAAGTTTGTTAGATGCATGATATGTTGGCATTATGACATAGGTTTGGCACAGTTTTGGCTCGATGACATAAGTGTTGTCCTTGATGGAAACTCACTCAAATAGCAAATCATAAGTTCAGGGTCTCAAAATAGTAGAAAATGAGATACCCGCAGGTTCTTGTTCACAAAGCTACAGACATCGGCAGGTTCCGCAGGTGCGCCGATCAAAAGGTGCGAACATATCCGCAGGTGTACCCAACAAAAAGTGCGGATGTAAAGTAAACACACTTTCATGCAGAGAAAAATGCGCGCACGTCGGAAATCTTATGGTTGGTCCATGGTATTTAGTCCGACATTTTTGATCCTATGGTTTTGGTCCGTGGTTTTGCATCTAAAGTATTGAACCTAGGTTTTGGGTCCCTAGTATTGGATCTCTATGGTTTTGGACCATGGTTTGAGTAAGGCCTAGTCTATAAAAAGAAAGGAGATCATTTGGCAGGGAACATATGTGTTGAATATCTTAAGAAGAGAAAGATCTGAAATACTGGTGATCGGTTAGTGAGTTATAGCTGGACCTGAATCAAGGAGAAACTTGAGCATTACAAGACGGATCTACTGATGGGTCGAGATCTCTATGGCGCATGATCAGATCTATAAATCTGATAGTCTGGGGTATAATTGAAGTCTGATAAATTATCTATACCCGTAGGTTCGACACAGTGCAGGTGCGGAGACTCGCAGGCTAGATACATTGCAGGTGCAGAGACCCGCATGCTAGACACAGCACAGGTGCGGAGACCCACAGACTAGACACAGCGCAGACGTGGATATACACAAGGTTGACACAGCGCAGACGCGAATACCCGCAGGCTCAACACAGTGTAGGTGGGGATACCCGCAGGCTGGACACAGCGGAGGTGCGGATACTCGCAAGTTTCTATTGGTGAATTTGCAGACTTTTCTTGAAATATGTTTTAGCTGCTTTTGTCTATTACTGCAGTGTTCAAGGTTCTGAATTGGTGTCTGGTTGTTGTGTGCTGAGAAATTATTGATTCAGTATTTGTACAAGGAATTTGGTTGATTGTAGATCTATTTGATGTTTGATTGATATTCATGGATCCAGTCTGAAAATTTATGCAACGTGGTCCCTGGAAGAAAAGAGAAGGTTGAAGCCTTCAGTAGGTCAGCACCTACGTACTAGTACCTCGGCTAGTACAAGAGCTAAGGGGGTTGTAGCTCCCTTCCAGGAGAGTCTGGAGAACGAGAGAAGGTTGTAGCCTTCTGTAGGTTGAATCCTGCGTGCTGGTATAAGACTGCACCAGTACAGAATCATTGTAACAAGAAGATTCTAATTGAAAGAAGATAGAGACATATTACACCAAGTGGTTTTCGCCCACATTGGGTTTCCACCTTATATCTTATGTTCTTTGGTGTGACTGTCTTCTCTATTTTTCCTGTTCTTGTTTACTGTTAAATGGTTCTGACACACAAATTAATGATCAAAATCTGAAGAATAAATTAAATTACGAGTCTGTAAGGTATACGCAAGTTTCATTAGTCAAATCTGCAAATGTTTGTATAAGTTGAAAAAGAATTTGATAATACTGATTCACCCCCCCTCTTAGTATTATTTTCAACATGATCATCTTGAGGGTAAGTATGGTAAGTAAAAAAACACCTTTCGAAGTACACCTCTTACTTGAGTTTGCAGGACTGCTTGACATTGTCATATCGTCCTGTCCTTAGTAACATGCATGTGTGCAAACACGAAAATTCATTTTATGTGTTCTTCTACATGTCTTACTTCCTTTTCACTTATTTGACCAATTGTCACCTTCAGCATGTTGATTTCTATGTCATGCTTGTGATCTCGTTCTGGTGATGTTGAAAGTTGTGTTTGAGTTGTATTATCTATGTAAGAATCTATCACACTCACACACAATGTTGTAAGCACCGTCGCGCAAGTGTCGTCACGGTCGTCTGGATTTCTATTCGAAGTGTCACACTTGTCTCTCTCACCATTGCACAATCTTGCAATCAATCACACTAAGCATATGTTGTCTTGTTGGTTTGATGTGTCTTGTTGTCGAGTCATGTTGAGAGTGTGTTCACAAGGTCATGTATTCACGAGTTCACTTGCTCACACACTTAGGCATTTTTCCGAAATTTTGTCGACCAGACAACCCTCCATCAGCCGGACCTATACTGAGTTGCACTGTGCAGTCTCAGCCCTCAATGATCATGTACCGTTGCTCAGAATTGCGCAAAGCTTGAGACTGCCTCCCAGGCACTCTACACTGCGCAATCCTGGAATCAACACGACTGACTGTCACCTAGAAAAATGCATAAGTTTCTTAGTAATTGATCTTAATCTACGCTGCCCGCAAGAAAATCTATCAAGTTTCACATTGGTCAACTGGAGAGTTTCACCTAGCAGTGACCTCGGGCTTCACTCCTCCAAAAAATTGCGTAGAAGCTGCCAGCATGCCCACCTCCACTGACTGAATAAATTGCGCATAAATAAAGGACAGGCACCCAATGCCAAGCACTCCATTGTCATCGAATTAATTTGCGCAGTTCTGTCAGCCAGTCCCCCCATCAGCCGACCTGCTACTCCTGAAAACTACACAAATTTCTTGGGCTATCCCCCTATTGTCTGACATCCCGCTCAGCCCAGAAATTACGCAAATATCTCCTGCAGTGCAGCCTCTCAGTTCTACGTATTTTTGTCCAGCAACCTCCCACAACCCACTGCCAGCCTCCCGAAGAATATGCACAGTTTTCACTGCCAGTGTCCTCCCTACTGCCTGCACTGCCTCCCTAGACTTGTGCAGTTCTACCCTCCAGCCGAGCCAGATCCCGCAGACAGTCACTGTTGATCCGGACTACCCATCTCAGCCTCCTAGTGACCTCTACGCAATTTTCCTTGACAATGCTCGGAGCTCGCATCCTAGCCTAAAATGTGCTTTGTACAGTTTTAGAGTCTTGTCCTCTCTCCCAGTCACTTGCATCGAAGATGAAATATGATGCATCATGGTAGACTAGGAGATTTATGGATTTGATGTCATCTCGTCATGAGTGATTGCATATACAGGGACATGCATGAGACATGGAGCAACGATGAACGAGATGAACAAGGAGCACATGCTAGGAGAAAATTCGCGAACAAACGAACACACAAAGTGTACCAAGTAGCAAGCGAAGGAGACACGTGTGCATGCATGAACTATCAAGTGAACACCAAGACCATCGAAGACTCCACACACCTTTCCATGTGGAGGTGAAGCTATGATACACCAAGAACACACTCATCACTCAACAACACTACAACTCGACATGGAGACCACCACCAGCATGAACATACCATCATTCTTGTGTCAATTCATGTCATGAGTCATCTTGGCCACATCACTACTATGGGCCACACTGTTGTAATCAATGTAATGTAATGTAGAAGTCCAAGATACCCACATGTAAAGTTGAAGAGTCTTGTAAGTAAAACAGTCATGAGGGAGGTCGAACAGTCACAAGTGTCAGTTTCACCCTTGGCTATATATACCCCTCATTTGTACATGCAAAGGACTTTTCACCTTGGCTCCTCCCACATAGTCTTGAGAGTTTGTAGTATTTTCTTTGAGGAGCGAGAAGTGGCTCTAAGGCCACGCTATCAGGGTTAGTGATGTAATGGTGTACCGATGTGTCTTGGAACTTTCACTTAATTCAGAAGCCTAATAACAGGTCAGCACATTTTCACACGTGTATTGTATTCGTTTGTAAGACTATTCTTTGAGCGCTTGTAATGCATGTTGCTTTAACCTGTTTTAAGACAGTTGAACTATTTCGGTTGTTCTAATACATATGCTTTCGAAAATGTGTTGTATAATTTGTTAACGTTGTCTCGCCCATGTGGACTATTCCGCTAGACACCCGACAAAACCATTCTCATAAACTTGCTATAACGAACGTTGCAATCATGTGGACTATTCCATTGGGTGTTGTACGTGCTATCTGTTCACTATGTGTTTGTGACAGCCGCATCCATGTGGACTACTTAGCCGGAAGTTTCTCATGTCCTACTATGTTGTGTGTCTCTAACAGAGTTGGGACTATTCCCTTTCAACTTGAGACTCACTCCCACCTTTTCCCTCTGCGGCAAAAGATCCTTGACACAAGTAACACTAAGCACTCACCAGGCATGCGAACCTCATTGTTCAAAGACAAAGCAGACCATTGGATTTTAGAGATCTGTGGTATTTATCTTTTGAATTGGTTGCCAGAGAATCCACGGTTTAGACTTTTTCATGCCAACGTTTCGAATCCCAACTGGGATCCATCTTCAGGACTTTTGAAGCAGACCACTCTCATGTGCTTGTTGAAATTTGGTACCGGAGGACAGGTGGTTCCCTTAAGCTTTGATCTTTGGCCTAGGGAAAAGTGTCCAAAAGATTTTAATTTTTCTCCTAAAGTGACTTTATAATTTTTATAAAGTTAAAATCTAATTTAAAAGTGACTTTAAGTGATAAAGTTACTAAGTCTAATTTTAAAGTAACTTTTATAAAGTCAATGAAAAATTAGAAAGGAAAAGTGACTTTGGAAATAAATGACTAAGTGGGTCTTTATTAAAGTGGGTGAATTAAAAATAGAAAGTGAGATTTAAAAGTGCATTTAATCTCAGCCATTGATCTAAATCTATTTCAGCCATTGGATTTAGAGATCACCCAAAAGTCACTTTGGATCACCCAAAAGTCACTTGGAGTTATATTAAAGGAGGAAAAGGAGGAAAAGATCATTCATTTTTTCATGAGCAGATTGGGAGAAGGAGAGCAAGAGAGCAAGGGAGATTTCTGGACAAGAAGGAGAAAGAGGCAGCAGTTTGGCACACATACCAGGCAGCTCTTCAGCAAAATCAGAACAGCAGAAAGACAAGCAGAACAGCAGCAAAAACAAGCAGAAAAAACTGATTTTTTTGCTGAAAACTGAAAAGTTTCCAGGTGGTCCATTGGGCTGAAAACGGATAAGTTTGCTTGCTGAAAAAATTATTTTGCTGTAATTTTCGCTGAAATTTTCTTGCTGTAAAAAGACATTTTTCAGAAATAAAGAAGAGCTCTCAAACTGGTTTTCC
>APFE031673269.1:16133-37115 GCA_000404065.3 Pinus taeda | reverse complement strand
TGGTGCCTTAACATCTATGATTTTAGAACATTGGTGTGGTTGTGAAATTGAAATAGCAAATAAACATGAGGTTATTTTGATGAACCGCAAATGTCATAAAATGTCCCAATATGATGATTTTCACAGAGATTGGATGCAGCGGATATATGAAGTAAAAGATTCCAAAAATCTTCTTTGGAAACAGGTATACGTTGTTGCTTTACCTTCCAGATTTGTTGATTATATTAAAATGCAGGATATTTTCATCTTTTAATTTTGAAGGGCTGCGAGTCACTCTTTTAATTTTGAAGGGCTGCGGGTTATTAGTCACATATGCTTTAAAAGGAACCATATGATGACGAAAATTTTCAATTCCTAATGTAAAATATGGCATCGTAACAGTTGGAATTTCTCCATTCCAAGTTATTACGACAAAAGTCATGTCGCGACAAAGATATTGTGTTTTATTTTTGAGAATGATAATAGAACAAGGCTCGCAAAGAAAAGGAGACATATCAAATGAATTGCATACAACGTTAGAAATATTTTAAGGAAATAGTATATTATGTAATTTGAATGTGTATTTTGATGGGAAAAGTTTTGGATGGTTTACTATTGCAATAATGTTGTGAAACATCATGTAATGTAATGTTATGGTTACTCAATTTATTTATTTAAAATTAAAATTAAAATTAATAATTTATATAATTATATTATTTAGTATTTTTTTATAGGGTGTAATGATAAATGAAATGGAATTAGGGTAAAGTATTTCTCATTTTTGATTTTGTATTTATGATGGAAGGATGTGATTACAGTCTTATATGCATAAGTATGCGGTCTTACAGTTAGATAATGGTTTATGTATTGGTTTCTATGGTTGGCGATCGTATTTGTAGAGAGGGGGCAAGAGTTGAAGTGAGTTCATTGGCCTCTTGGAGTAAATTATCTGTGAAGGTGGTATGTGCAAAGGTTCTAGTGCTGTAGGTAGCAGAGGTTTGCATTGGGCGACAAGGATTTCAAGGTGTTCATTCAATCTCAAGAATGGCTATGTGAGACGTCTATGTAGCCCGATGTCGTCAATTGGTGGAAGTCTTCATGTGAAAGGTCTCTCTCGGGTTTTCAATCTGTAAGCTTTATGTACTCACTCAAGTCGCTCCTTTGTTTTTCTTGTCTCTATTGTTTAGTTGTTCTAGAAGATTTGGTCTTAAGGGTCTTTCTAAGTTTCTGTGCATCGATTGCCTTTTATGGTCTGAGGAAAATGTCAAGAATGTTGGAGTAGTTATGTGTCGAGGGTTCAATTGGTTTCTTTTCTCTCAACGTAAGGAAGGTGTGGTTGGGTGTAGTTGGAAGTATTTGCAAGGGTTGGCTTGTGTGTGTTTTTTTCTATGGCAAGGCCAGTGTTGAGGTTGGGAATTGGGTAATTGCTTATGTTCTCCTAGGTGTTGAATTTACTTCATGTGAAGGTGGTGCCTTTCTTGTTCAATTGTCAAGGGAGAAGATTCTTTGGCTAAGGAAATCTTGTCCTCCGCCCTCTCTAGTGGGTCTTCATCTAAGGTTAAGTCTTTTGTCTGGTGTGCTATTGTGATGAGTCACTTTGTTGGTTTCCCGGTATGACAAAGAGTGGGAGGAGTTGGTCTCAGTACTCTTCTGTGGGTAGAGGAAGCCCTTATAGCAGTATTCATTCTCCTCCATGAGAGTCAATGATGCCACCAAGTCATAGGTTGAGGAGTAGGAGGAATGGTGGTGGAAGAGCTCAACCTAGGTAGGAAGGGGCAAGGCTCTTTGCCCATGACTCAGTAGTAACTGAGTTTAACACATTTCTTCATGAAACATGTTAGGAAATCTACGAGCTCGAGACAAAAGCAAGAGAGGAAAGGCATACACTTTCAATTTCCGAGATATTAGAGGATATGTGAGTTTGGATGTCGAACCATGGGCACACTAGAGGCAAGTGAAAATAGTATTTAAAGTCAGTAGTGTTTCATTGATAAATGAAGAATTTATTGGGTTTGGTATTGAGGGACAAGAAAGTAGAGAAAGACAATATTTTCACCTCTCTAGAGGCTGTTAAGAGGATTCTAAGGAACCATAGGTTCTTCTTCAATAGAATTGATGTTGGTATAGCAAATGTGGAAGGCGACATTGCCCGTGACTCAGTTGGTGGGGACATGACGGATCCTTCTAGCTCCAGCATAAGGGTTTAAGCTAATATTTCATCTTCAGATAATGATTAGTGAGCATGGGTGGTGAGTGGCACATTTTATAGTTTTTCTGGAGCTTTTAGTTTTGTACTATGTAGTCTCCTTGCTACCCTCTTAGTATTTGGATTACGATGACATAGATTTATCGCAGGCATGTGTTTTTGTGGGATATCTCTGGCATGCTTTATTGTTCGTTGTTTTTCTCATTCATATATTTTGTTATATGCTAATGGTGGCATGCAACTTACATGGTTTTTGTGGAAGGCTTGTTTGTATATGGGCCAACTCTATTGGGTTCTCATTGTATCGGTTAGGAGTCATTGATATAAAAAAATTATATAATAAAATTCCAACAAAAATTCTAAAAATTTAAAGATAACTCAAGTTTGTATGATTATATTTTCTTTTCTTTTTAGTTATCTTGATTATGAGAATATATTATTCATGTGTAACTCCTACCATGACTATGGTTACTTTTCACAATGTTGCCAAAAACATGAGGAATACAACACCTTTCAAACCACGACTTTATTTCCTAGAATAAAGAAGAATAACCATTTAAATAAGTATCCCAAAGGCATAAGAAGCTATATCCCAAGGGATAATAGTTTATAAAATTATCTTATATAGAAGCTTTTATACCAAGAAACAATGAAATTGATGCTCTCAATGAAGAAGATCGAGAAGAATTATTGTTAGAAACAAATAAAATTAATCTACTAAAAGAGAAAGAACTAATCAAATCCTAAGATCTTTGTGATCAAGGCAAAGTAATAAACAAAATTCTAAAGACTTGATTATTTCCTTCAATCAAAACATCAGACACTTCAACGTTAAACATTCCAAATATATTTTCATTGGTGTTTCCGTGTCTTTGTAAAAGAATACTCTAGAAGTAGTTGAGATGGAATTAGAAGTAAAAGATAAAGGCTAAGAAAGCAACTCTAACTTCCCTTATTTTACAAAGGTGCTAAAATGATATTTTCTTCTCTCTACTCCACTTATAAGAGAATGGAAAGCAAGCCAAGAAAGAAGAGAGAAAGAATCATAGTTTAAGATCATGCAGGGAAGTAAGAAAACTTTGGATGCTATCATGAATAATGAGGGAATAAGCATAAAAATCAGAAGGTTGCAATTCACTAATAGCTTTAAAATAGTTATTTTTTGAATGAATACATAATTCCATTTATTTATTTATATTTTTTTAAAATAATGAAGGATAGAAGTGGAACAATGTTAATGTCATATATGTCATTGCAATGTAGATGCAGATGGTAATTATTATTGATTTAAATATGTTAATCTTTGGAGTAGAAGAAATATTTCTTTCATTATACCTTGGAGATAAATCAAGGCTTCATATTAAAAACAACTATAATTGAAGTATGGTGGCAAGTGTTTTTCCTATAGCCTTTTTTCAGTCATAAGTATTAAAATATTTCTTTAAACTTAGGACATTACAATATGGACATTAAATGTCTCTAAAAATCACATTTTACAAGTAATTGAAATTTCAAGTACCAATCCAATGTACCTTGAACTCACATTCAATAGCTCTTGTTATCAATTGCGAACAAAATTCTAAGTGGGGAGTACAATACAACTTTATGAGAAAAGATTGAATAGTGTGTAGTCCCAATAACTGAGATACATATATAGAATCAAATGTATTGCTAATAGATACATCAAAGCTTACCTCTCAATTGTTGGATATCAAGTATGGTGGCATAACTGACCGTATAACCTCCCGATTGATGAAGGGACATGATTGGATTGGGAGGTACAAAGGGACAAGAAGTGTTAATTTCTAGGGCTCTTTCTCATGATGGAGAGGAGAGAATGAAATGAAGAGCAAAGTCAAGTTCTGGTAGCTAGGAGGTAACATAAAAGAGAACAAAAGGGTGGGCTAGATGCTCTCAATTAGGATTGGTTAGCCTTAGATGGTTCATATTTCTCTCTATTCTAATGAATTTCGATTGATTTGATAACCTACTCTTTATGACATTGGTGATCATCTATGTTTCCATGTACTATAACCATTCAATTATTGTCTAATCATATGTGGCCTCTGTGAACTTGAGCAAGTGAATGGACCACTAAGTATTGATTATTGAGTTGGTGAAGCATTCTTATAGTGGGATCCGTCTGTTTAAAATAATGTTCAAACCATTGGTGTGAACCCTTTCCCTGTGCAAGAATTTTCCTTATACCCTTGATCTAGCTCGAGGGTGGTTAGATAAAAGAAATGTTGTAATGTACATGGCCTATGGTTTGGTGGAAAGTTGAAGTCATTCCTTTAGCTGCCAGATGATAAATATACATAGATAAGTATTGTTGGTTATGCATGTTAGACTACAAGATATGGTTTTCTTTATTGTGCATATGACTAATGAGTAATATTTTAATTTTTATATAAGAATGTTTGATTTATTATGTAATCTAGGTTGAACAGCTAACTTGTGTATATATGGTGAATATGAGCTTCTTGAGTTATGTGATTTCATATTTATTAATTAGCTTGCAATTTTCTTGATGAGTCTATGATTGGTGGTCTGAAAGCGGTCAGAATTAACCTTCTATTTAACAAGTTTTCGCCATCTTCTATGTTCATGAGTTTTAGGAAACTCAGTATTATGAACATGGTTGTGGGTTGTGTCTTGAGTATTTTAGCTTATTTGTTGTGTCAGTGGACTTTCTCCACCCTCGAAATAACTATTGATATATATGTATATCCATGATGAATGTATGTTGCTATGTTTTCATGGTTATGTGGGGCCCATGGACCTCCATGTTTGTTGTTATTTGCATGAGTTATAGATTTATTTAAATGAATATGCATGATTTCTTGAAGTTCCATGGATGATATGTAATAAAAAGTGATCCAATATTAATTGATGTGTAATCATGAATGTGTATGGTTGTATGATATGTTTATGGTATTTTAATAGTTAAACCTATTATGGACTATAATCTCATTAGTTGATATGCTATAAATGTGGTAGGTTTTAACTTGTTGAAGGTTATACCCTTTCTTCTGTGAGGAGAAAGTAACCAAGTGTTACAATGAAGCTATATTATATAGAGGTTCTCAAAGGGAACATGCTTTGTGATATTTCCTGAAGAAACATGTTTGCTAGATATTTTTTTTAGTATTGTTTATCAACATGTTATGATATATTTAGGGACACCAATCCCTTTCTTTGAGTATAACTAAGTCCCTTAGAAAGATCTATGTTCATATTTGGACTTTATTTTTAAAGGTTTAGTGTGTTGGGCAATGCCCTATTTGAAGGAATCCTCAAAGAATTCTTAGACTTGTTGGTTTTTGAAGTTTATCATGTAATATTCACTTGTATCTAGGTCTAATATTAAGTTACATTATTCAATTATTTCTAGGGGTTGGAGGAGCCAGATACATCATTGTTTAGTAGAGCGTTTGGATATCCAGACATTCAAGAAATCAACATGTTTTCTAGTTCAGAGAATCACCGAATAATTTTTTGAACTAGATACATTCCCCAAGTAGAAATTTAATTTGGGCACCTAGGTAGTAAAGTAATCAATGCTCACAAAAATACCTCAGTGAGATGGATGTCTGAGAAGTTGGATCATATTAGAGATAAATGTATCCAAGGTAGCTCCACTAGGGGAAATACTTGTGTTGCACTAGATTGGAATGCAACTGAATGTTATAACATTTGGTGAGTGAATCCATAGTGGGCTCCATAGAAAGGTTTATTGGCATGAGGTTGAATAACCTCGCAAGAGGAGGATGTATCGATTCAAAAAATTTATAGTTAAGGTATTGGTGTAAAATTCATGGAACATCGAGCATGGGCCAAGGGATAAATTTCCTTGTGAATGGGGTGGGTATCTAGAGATCTGGGAGGTTTTCCAAAGTGTAGTTCCATGCATTCCTAGATTTTCCGAGAACCAAAATCAAAGGAAAATATTGCATTGCATGAAAGGGTCAGATATTGTGGGACCTGCAATATAAGGCAAGATGGAAAGTGCCACGTGGATGCCATGTAGATGTTTTAGGTGATATGGTAATATGTAGGGTGACATGGTATGGACACGCGGGTTCCACATGGAAGCGCCTTTCTAATGTGGCAGGAGTTAATTGGTTAAAACTTAAAATGGGCATAGCTTCTAATACGGATGCCGAATTGAGATAAAATTTGTTTCATGGAAATGATCTTGATGAGTTGAATATGATGGCAATATTTATTGTCTATTTTTATAAATTTTGAAAACGAGGAGTTTTGAAACCCCATATTCATAATAAACTTAAAGGGTGGGGTTAACTACAAACTAACACCTTCCAAAACCCAAGAATAATCCAAGGGGGTGGGAGGAATTTTTATGATAGATCGTTGATGCTTAACCTTCCTCAAATACCCAAATAAATAGTGTTTTAAATTAATATAAATTAGAGAATGCCTTAGGCTTATATCTTGATTTCTCATACCACCACTCCACCATACACTACTAAAATGATTTCCTCCTCCTTGATCCTTCCTTGAGGAACTAAGACGTAGAAAACATAAAAACAACTTATCTTCTAGTAGACAAGTGTTAACATAGTACCAGGGAGGAATCCTCCCTCAAGTTATGAGATCATCACATCATTTTCATTCATTCAATCACACCCACACACCCGTGGTTATGGGCCAGGGGGTTTTATTCATCACCCACCAAATTCAAAGGTTGAGTCACATGTGTTATCCTTAACTATAATGTACCACTTTCATGATAAACATACTAACATGACTTAACTAAGATAGATTCCTTATAAGAGATTCTTTTATACTCCTATTATGTATTGATATGGTTGTTCCTAGCAATCCCATAATTATTAATAAAAATATGTTTATCTTATCTTATCTTAACTCAATGTGGTAATTTACAAAAAAAAAAGTCAATGTTGGTGAAGGTAATATAAATTTTCCAAATTTTCAGATATGTGCTATATCATTGAAACATAACACTTAAGGAATGTTGTAAGATGAAATAACCATTAATTAAAGTTGCAATGTCATGCAATCATTAACGAATGAAGTAACTTGATATAGTACAATGAAGATGAATATCAAAATACGGAAAAATCATTAGGGAACATCACAATCCCAAGGTAACCCTTATGGAATGTTAAAATGTATCATAACCCTGTATGGATGCAACATTTGAACACATCCATTGAGGAACATAGCAATTCAACATAAGTGAATCATTATTAATATGTAATGTGACATTACCATAACAACATATGGCTAAACATATCAACATGGTCTACCATGGCTAACCATATCAATACATGGTCACCCAAAGTAAATAATATCCAACCTAATCCAACCATATCTAGCTATAGTTAAACATTGTTGAATACGTATAGCAAATAAAGATGATAATAACAAAATCATAGTAAATTAAAATGAATCAAGGTCAACCATTGTAAACTAAATATAAATAAAATTTAACCATAACCCAAAATTAACCATAGTAAATCAACCATAAGAGAGAGTCTACCATAGTAAAGCAAGTAGAACTAAAATTAATCATGGTCGATTATGGTCCACCAAGTCCAACTACCCAAAACCATGCTCAACCAATGTTAAAAAACATGATTATCTATGTCATAGATAGTAAACCATAACCAACATGGTTATGTATAGTGAGAATGTCCACATATCGTCAACCATATAAAAACCTGATCAACTAAGGTAACCCATGACTAATAATAGTGTAGCATAGTAAACCAAATTCAATCCTACTAGACTATAGTTTATCAAAGTCAATCATAATGAAAATCAAGCATGGATAATAAAACCCAACTATGGGTATAAAGAGACATGGGTTAATCATAGTAAACAATTACAAACCATAATCTAATGTGGTCAACCATTCTAAAATATTATAGATATTCTACTAATTTTATTTATGTTTTAATTCACAATTTTAATCATTTTCCCCACACAATAACTCTCAACTACAACTACATAATTAAAAGTGGTTGTTATACAAGCAACTTTAATTTTAAAAGGTCCAAATTAACTTAATATAATATTATCTTTTAGATAATTTTGAGCTAGAAATATTTAAATGGCATATTTTAGATTTTGGAATTCTTAACAAGAATGCCTTTGTTAAGAGTTCCTTAGAAATATTTAAGTACAATGAATCATTTATATATTTAAAAATATGATTTAATTGATGCAAAACAGTAATTGCACCGAGAGGTAATCTACAAGCTAGTATAGGAGGATATGTGTAGGTGTAAATATTTGTAAACATTTAATATTTAACTTTTATATGTCAACTAAATGAAAAATTAATAAGAGGTTAAATGTAATATAGAACCCAGTGTGGAGGAGATGCCATAGGGTTAATAAATGAGTATAAGCATTTAAATGTGGGATCAATTAATAATAAAAAAGTTAAAAGTAATAAATATAATAAAATACATTTTGTTGGAAGTTTATTCACTCCAACTCATGTTAGAAATTATGCTTTCAGAACTATTGCATAAATAATTATAACATTGGTCAATGCCAAATTACTAGTGGTCGATAAGAAAATCCTATAGTCTTGCTCCTATAGTCTTACTTTTGCGGGAACTAATAAATTGACATGTGAAGTGGATAAGTAAATTTCTTGCTTGTCTAAAGAACTTTCATAAATTTTGTTGGGTAGTAACCACTAGTAAGTTTACACATGTATAGTATTACTCCTACATAAATGTCGTGCAAAACATAAATAATGGTGGGAAGTAACTCTTGGTAAGTATATTTATTTACATTTATTCCTATTCATTTTTTATGAAAAAACTTACCTAAACTATGGTGGGAAGAAATTGATGGTAAATAAGTTATTACCTAAGTATGAGGTATTCTGAAGGATTTTATTTGTGGATGGTTTTCTTGAAAAGCTTAAGAAAAAAAATCACTACATAAGCATATAAAAATCACACATGAATATTGCAGCCATATCCATAAATGATGACATCAAATGCATATGGTAGTTATTCACATGGCATGATATTGTGCAATGGTCAATTTCTAGAGTTCTTCCTGTGCAGGGACTAATAATAATTCTGTAGTCATATTTAAATTTAATTAATAAGCACATAAAAACTTAATACATAGAATAAACTTACAATACAACAATATTAAACTATGGATATCCACTTGCACTTTACCATGGACATTAGTAATTGTAAATAGTCTTTTTTTTATAATACCATGGTCTAATACTCTGGCTTATCAATACCGCAACTACAAAAAACATCACTCATTTCATAATTAAAAATTAAAATGTAAAATGTAATGTGTGTAAAATGTAATGTAAAATTTAAGACACAAAGCTACCAATTTGATCAAAAGAAATTGATCCATTTATAATGTAAAGTTAACTTACTATTATTTGTTTGTATATTTCTATTGGTATGATAATCAATAATATTGATTATTATTATTCAAATATATAATAATGATAATAATCTACATTATAAGTATTATTATATTAGACCTTACATATATTAGTCATTACACTAAGTGGCATTCTTGATCATATGCATGGAGGGGCGATAGTGATAGAGTTGGAGCACAGAGAAACAGAGAGTGTGATATATTGGAGGGGGGGTTGGGTTTGGGGGGAGAGGGAGGTGGAAGATAGAGAGAAATAGAGGAAGAAAGACAGGAAAAAGGGCAAAGATAGAAGAAGAGAGGGAGAGAGAGAGAGATGGAGTTGGAGGGGGAGAGTGAGGGAGGGAGACATATATTAATATGGAAGGGTAGAGTGAGGGATGGAAGAACAAAAAGATAGTGATATAGAGGTGGAGAGAGAGGGAGTGGAAAGGGAGAGATTGAGAGAGAGTGAGGGAGAGAGGAGGGAAGGAGAGAAGAGAGAGAGAGAGAGAGAGAGAGAGAGAGAGAGAGAGAGAGAGAGAGAGAGAGAGAGAGAGGGTAGAGGGAGAGAGAGTGAAGGAGAGAGGGAGGAAGATAGTGAAAAAGTTGGAGTGTACAAAGGGAGTGTGTAATGAGGGGAGAGATATAGGGAGGTAGAAGAGAAAGGAAGGAAGAGAGAGGGGAATTGAGAGAGAGAAGGAGAGAGGGAGGGAAAGAGATATGGGGTTGAATGGGGAGAGAAGAGGAGGGATGAACAAAGACATAGAGAGATAGAGGTGGAGAGAGAGAGAGAGAGAGAGAGATAAGGGAGAGATGGAGAGGAGGGGAAGAGAGAGAGGGAGATATATAGAGAAAGGAAGATAATTGGGAAGAGAGAGAGAGATTCAAGATGGAAAGAGAGGAGGGGAGAGGGAAGAGAGAGGGAGGGATATATATAATATATATATTATATATATATATATATTATATATATTATTATATATATTATATATATATATATATATATATATAGTGGGGGAGAGAGGAGAAGAGAAAGAAACACATAGAGAGAGAGAGGGAGAGGTGAAGATAGAGAGAGAAAGAGATGGGAAAGAGAATGATGGTGAGGGAGACAAATTTTGGATTTTAATTGAAAATTTTGTCATATTTAAATTTAAAATGACTATTTATAATGTGCCTTATAATTTACTATGAAGGATATGTTGTCATGTAATCATTTATTAAAAAAATTTATTACAATACAAATAAAAAAAATAAGATTAACAGAAGAAGGGTCAATGTAACACCCCTTATTGCACAAACTTTTATTTTGTTTTAGCAGGTTTTACGCAGAACTTCAGAAACTTTTATTTATTTACTTAACACAGTTGTTAAATAATTATGGTTGGAAAAGTGAGAACAATATAATATTTTGGTTAAAAAATTAAATAGTTTTGTTAAGGAAAACTGAATGAAAATAGTTACATATCTCCTTGGACAATTAGAAATAGTTGCCATATTTCTTTCCCGAAAGGAAAGGGAAGAGACGTAGGAAGGACTATTTTTGTTTTTGAGTTTTAGACTTCCTTGAGCTAGGCAGAAGGAACCAATGGGAAAAATAAATTATGTCAAACAGTCGAACTGGTGTGCGACTTGAGGCTGGACAATAGTCCTAAAGCCCAAGATAGCATATTGTGAATGCTTAGTGACTATGAGGGGCAGGAAGTGCTCGGTGGGGGATGTTGGACTAATTTCCAGGTCCATGGATGGGTGGTGAGACCTTCTAGGAAGAACAAAGTGTATTTATGTAGTTCTCGAAACGATCGGACATAGATAAGTGATCAATTTCAGACTTATTATTTAACTTCATATTGTTATAGTTAAGTTTTTAAGTATATTCTGATGTATATAGAAGAAAAATGAGGAAGTAACTTTTATCTTTTAGCAAAATTATGGTCTCTTGGTTGAGGAAAAAAATGACACAATCTATTCCGTAGAAGACTAGAAAATATGTTAATACTGTTAGTTTTATTCTAAGCCTGAATTGTGTATTCCTAGAACAGTAAAATATTTAATACATTATTGTTTCGAGAAATTATGCAAAGAGAATTTTCAAATTCTTCAAGGCTACTTTTTCGTTCTGAGATTTCTCTGAAAGAAATAAATGTAAAAATGAATAGAAACAACAACTATTTGGGAATAACATTCAAATCTATATAAATACAAAATTCTAACCCTGATCACTATCATTAAACACAATATAGGAATTCAGTCCATATATGAAGGACAACATCACTCTCAGTTAACCATCAAAAAATTTCTAAATATATACGTAAAATATCGACAAAATAGTTAAGGTAAAATTCTAATTATATATACATATTATCAATAGAGCAGTTAAGGTAAATCCTTGAAGGCATACATAAAGTATTGACAGAATTTTTAAGAAAAATATTCTGAGTGTATATAGAAATTATCGACAAAATAGTTAAGGTCTGTGACCGGATCTCCGTCAAATCCCGGAGGATGGATCGAGAGCCGACCGACCTTCATAACAACAAAATTCCAAATGAAAATATTAAACTATTATCTCCATTAAACAAAGAAAAGTAGCCAAGCATAAACATAAACCTTCAAAGTTACAAATTGTTAAATACATGGCATATGCATGGTGAAATCGGGTTGAATAATGAGATCCACTTAAGAATTAAACAACCAAACTATATTTCACAGTAACCTCGTTTGTAAATCTAAAACAACACATATTGCAAGGATTGTCCAAGCTTCGCTCAACGCCAGCAAAACCCTCGCTCAGTTAAAGGAGAAAAACCTAGTGACTTTCATCAAAAGACAAAACGAAGAATTATTTCTTGTTCTCAATACCATCAAAGGGTTTCATGACACCAACCTAAAAGCACCGAGGATGAGTGTGCTATTAGGGGAATTTTCATAGCCATGCACAAGAAAGTTGTTGGTCAAAGAATGTACTTGCAAGAACAAAGCATAAGATTAGATCCTCGACATTCATAACCAATTTCGAAAATAATGAAATATAAATTTATGACCAAAAGTATGTCATTATCTCCTTACCTGAAGAAGAACCGCTCTAGGCGAGGTAGAGTGGAAGGCCTGTAATATTAGGCGATAGTTAATAACCCTCTACAAACTAAGCAAAGAAATAGCCAAGTTACCAAATTTTGAGACTGAACCCTTACCTCAGAGGGAATATGCTCCTTGCACCATTGCAGTCTAACTGAAACCAGTGAGGTCACAACCAAGGCAACACCTACAAATGGTAACCACAACAATCATCATGAAAAGCAAAAGAGTGAAATCAAATATAGAGTATGGGTAGAGAAGAGTTAACAATTTACCGGTGTTCTCGCTAGACAACGACAAAGTGTGGTGGTTCAGTGTCATCATGGTGTCTGCCATGAACCTTGAAACTATTCGCAGAGTCACCATAGCTCGTCTACTGAGCTTGACATAGTTGGAGAGAAAAATACTCAAAGAATACCATATGCAAAGGAGAAATGAGTAAGTTTGGTAGTCGGAAGAGGGTTTATGGTTAGCAGAAATCAACTGAACTGTCAGATTCACACTCAATAGGTCCCACGGTAGAAAAACCTTCGGAATTAATGCTCTGGCTCTCTAGCAGCAGGTTGGGCTGTCAACATTAATGCTGCAGATCAAGTGGCATTATATCCATTCAATATGTTGTCTGGGTGGTGTAAATGCCATTGATTCCAAGTAAGTGGGTGATGGGGCAGAGCCATCAGCCCAATAGATCTACTGGATAGGCACTTTATAACCCTTTCCAATCACATTAACCCTTTTAATTATTCGCATGAGACCTTACAGTAATCGATTGTGTAAATATTAGGATAGGCTCATTGTAATATTAATTCTATAGTGTTAGTTATATAAAAGTAATTTTTTTTATAATATATATTTTTTAGCATTTGAATTGTTACAAATGGTATCAGAGACCAAGCTCATACATTGAGACATTGGGGATAAATATTGTACATTTAATTAAGCTACAGAATACTTATATCTATGCAATAAACAATTGAGTTTGGAAACTGTGAACAAAGAGAGAGAGATAGAGGTAGAAGTCAAAACTGAAATACAAAATGCAGAGGAGCCCCAGATTATCAAACTAGCCAGAAGTGCCTTATGTTGAGGCCAATCTGGTTATATGGATATAGCTGGGAGAGGAATCCTGGTAAGCCAATGCTTCACTGCTAGAATATATGCAATAGTTACATACATAAATGATGAATTTAAGAATATATAACGAATGACTGAGGAAGGAATAGGAAAATATTCTCAAAAGTCTATTTGACTGACAAAATTAACGAGGATCGAATCCCAGTATGGAGGATAGGGAGAAAACCCCAACAACCCATCATGGCGAAGGAAATGTAGAATCAATAGGGGGAAATAAGGAGGATGAAGAGGGGTGTTCAAATAACGTTTCAAACCAAAGAAAGACCAAAAAATAGAAGTTGGAATTATAGGGTGAGTTGAAAAAAGAAACCCCCATCGTTTGAAGGAGAATCTGAAGAGGCAGCCAAAGCATCATTGATTGACATGGGTAAATATTTCCAGATATATGTATATACTAACAAACTTAAAGCACGATTTGTAGTTTACCAGTTAAGGGGAAAGGCCACTCTCTAGTGGGAAGAAATTAAAACTATTAGAAAAATTGATGAAAACAAGTGATGTGGCAAGAATTCTAAAAACATTTTAAGGACAAATATTTGACTGAACGTTACTATGATGAAAAATCAAAGGAGTTCCATGAGCTAAGGTTGGGGACCCTGACCATGGATGAGTATGTAAAACGATTCACCTCCCTATTACGATATGTCCTGTACATACAGGAGGAGAAAGCCAAAATTCAGCGGTTTATTAGCAGCTTACCGAATTTTATGACGGAAAAGTTAGAATTTGACTATCCTCAGATAATGGATGATGTGGCACGAAAAGCTCGTATTTGTTAACAAAAAATGAAACAGAAAAATGAAGCGCCTAAAGGAGCTTCACACAAAAGAATGAGGAAATTACCCCCAAACAGACAAAAACAAGTTGTAAATGGAAGGAGTAACCAACAAAGAGCTTTTTTGAAGTTTACCAAGAACCCGCCGAAGGTTCTAGCATACACCGAAAATAGACAGACAGAGGGAATTAGTAAATCACCGACTGATCAATTGCCAAAACCACCTCTTCAATGCTAGGGATGTGTGAAATCCCATTACTACAAGAACTGCCCGCACAAACCTCGAATGGAGAAGATTTCAAATATGAAGGAGGCCTCCACAATTGGAGATATAGCAAGAAGTATGCCCAAAATTAATGCTGCTTTGGACGATCATCAAGCAAAATACCAACCCACCATGATCAAGTGCAAAGGTATGATTTTTGATCAACCTATTTCCATTTTATTTGATCTAGATGCTAGCCTAAGTTACATTAGTCCCAAAGTGGTAGATAAATGTCATCCTCTAAGTAGCAAATTTAAGAAATCTTAGCTAGTTTAGCTAGCCATCGGAGCTAAGAGAAAGGTAGTTACGAGAACTGAAAACTTCCCTATAACAATTTCAAGGCAACCATCCATGTTAATCTAAATATACTTCCGTTAGGTTCATACAATGTACTAATAGGGATGGACTAGTTGGAAGGGCATTGGTCCCTAGTGGATTGTAACAAGAAATCTGTAAGCTACCTCACAGAGTTGGGGCAAAGAAAGGAAATCCAAGGAATCAAAAAGACATTAAATTACATCCTATTACTCTTAACCAACTAGGAAGATGCATTAGAAAGGGCTGCCATATTTATGTTGTCCAAGTAGGATACTGTAATGACAGAAATAAAATGACTTCACTGGAAAATATTCCTGTAATTTAGGATTTTGTGGATATGTCTCCTGAATCCATCCCTAGATTTCCGCCTAGACGTGATATTGATTTTACCATTGAACTAATACCTGGAGCAGCTCCTATTTCGAAATCCCTCTATTGCATGAGCATTCGAGAGTTAACAAAACTCAAAATGCAGCTTCCGGAACTTTTAGATAAAGTGTACATTCGACCTAGTGTATCTACTTGGGGAGCCCCTCTATTGTTTGTTCGAAAGAAGGACCAAACCTTAAGGCTATGCATTGATTATCATTAGCTAAATAAAATGACCATAAAAAATAAGTACCCTTTACCCCATATTAACGATTTATTTGATCAAGTCTAGGGAGCTAGCGTATTCTCAAAAATTGACCTCAAATCCGGTTACCACTAGACCAGAATAAAGGTTGAAGACATTTGCAAAACTGCATTCCGAACTAGTTATGGTCATTACGAGTTTTTTATACTACCTTTCAACCTTACCAATGCTCCAACCACTTTCATGAGCCTGATGCACAACATTTTTCAGCCTTTCCTCAATAAATTTGTACTAATTTTTATTGATGATATATTAATTTATTCAAAAAATCAGGAGGAGCATGAAAAGAACTTGAGAATAGTCTTGCAAATTTTACGAGACAATCACTTGTATGCCAAGTATAACAAGTTTGATTTTTACAAAAACCAGAGATATTATATTAGCTGAGGAAATAGTGGTAAAACTAGTAAAGATCAAAAATATAATGGAATGGAAAACTCCAAAAAATGTTATCGACATAAGATCATTTTTAGGCCTGGCAGGTTATTACCGTTAGTTCATTAAAGGTTATTACCATTAATTCATTAAAGGTTTTTCAAAAATAGATTTGCCTATGACCTCATTATAGAAAAAGGGGCGTACCTTTCATTGGACAATAGATTGTCAGTGAAGTTTTGAGTTGTTAAAACAATTATTTACCACTGCACCGGTGCTAAAAGTAGAAGATCTGGAAAAATGATTTGTGGTATGCACAGATGCAAGTAAAGAGGGTGTCGGTGGTGTACTAACTCAAGAAGGGAAGGTCATATCTTATGAATCACGTAAACTCAAAGACTATGAACATCAATACTCTGCATATGATTTGGAATTAACTGCAGTGGTACACGAACTTAAAATGTGGTGGCACTACCTTCTAGGAAAGAAACTTATGTTCTTAATTGATCATAGCAGTCTAACAAATTTCTTTAACCAGTCTAGCTTAAAATGAGCAGGAAAATGGCCAAGGCATTGAACAGGAAAATGCATTGCATCAACGAAATACAATTTAGCCATATACAATCTTACTTTCCTGAATTTATCATGGAAGTATCCTTCAAGGACCCTAAATATGCATTCCTTTGGCAGCAAGCTTTGGAGGATCAAAATAAGGGAAAAAAGTCTGATTATGTAATAAATTTTGACAAATTGTAAACATTCAGAAACAAGGTTTATGTTCCCAATCATAATTCTATCAAACAATTGTTATTAGATAAATTTCATAGAAAGCCTTATGCCACTCATCCAGGATACCAGAAATGTTTGACAGTAATCGGGAAAAGTTATTTTTTCCTAGGCTTAAGGAAAGATGTTGTGGAATACTTATCAAAGTGTTTAGAATGTCAGTTGGTCAAGGCAGAGAATTAGCATCCCATTGGTTTATTACAACCATTATCCATTCCCAGGTGGAAATGGGAGATGATCACTCTAGATTTCATTATAGAACTACGCCACACTAAGAAGCAGTATGACTCAATTATGGTGGTAGTGGATAAGTTAAACAAAATTGCCCATTTCATCACTGTGAAATCTACCTACAAAATGGTAGAGATCGTAGATATATTCACAAGGGAAATTTTCCGTTTACACAGGATAGCCAAGGTAGTAATTTCTGACAGGGATGTAAAATTTACATCCACGTTTTAGAAAACCCTCTTTGCTGGGTTAGGTACTCAAATTCAATTCAGTACTACCTACCACCCATAGATGGATGGCCACACAGAATGAGTGAAACAAGGCCTGGAAGACATGTTGAGAATGTTCGTAATGCAACAACCACACAAGTGGGAGGACTACCTCCATCTGGTAGAGTTGACCTATAATAATGGCCATCACGAATCATTGGGCATGAGCCCTTTCGAGGAAGCACGTTGATCTAGAAGAGGCTACTTGGGAAGATTAAGAGACCATGCAGAAAGCCTATCGGACATTATTTTTGTAAAATAACACTAGATACGATGTTCCTCATAAGGGGGGAAGTTGTAACACCCTTTGTTTCATGAACTTTTATTTTGTTTTAGCAAGTTTTACTCAGAACTTTAGAAACTTTTATTTTTTTACTTAACACAATTGTTAAAGAATTAAGGTTGGAAAATCCAGAACAATATGATATTTTGGTTAAAGAATTTAAACAGTTTTGTTAAGGAAAATTGAATGAAAATAGTTACATAACTCCTTGGACAGTTAGAAATAGTTTCCATCTCTCTTTCCCAAAAGGAAAGGGAAAAGATGCAAGAAGGACTATTTTTGATTTTGAGTTTTTGACTTCCTTGATCTTGGCAGAAGTAACCAGTGGGGAAAAAAATTATGGTGAACAGTTGAACTGCTGTACAACTTGAGGCTGGACAATAGTCCAGAAGCCCAAGATACCACATTGTGAATGCTTAGTGACTTTCAAGGGCAAGAAGTGCTCGGTGGGGGACACTATACATAATTACCAGGTCCATGGCTAGGTGGTGAGACCTTCCAAGAAAAACAGAAAGTATTTATGCAGTTCTAAAAACAATCAGACATGGATAAGTGATCAATTTTAGTCTTATTATTTAACTTTTAGAAAAGAATTGTTATAATTATTTTAATTATATTCTAATGTATATAGAATATAAAGGAGCAAGTAACCTTTATCTTTTATCAAAATTATGGTCTCTTGGTTGAGGTAACAAATGATACAATCTATTCCGTAAAAGACTAGAAATATGTTAATATTGTTAGTTTTATTGTAAGCCTGAATTGTTTATTACTAAAACAATAATATATTTAATACATTATTGTTTCAAGAAACTATACAAAAAACATTTTCAAATACTTGTAGAATAATTATTATTTCTGATATTTCTCCAAACGAAATAAATGTAAAAATGAATAGAAACAATAACTATTTGGGAACAACATTCAAATCTCTATAAATGCAAAATTTGAACCCTGATCGCTATCATTAAACACAATATAGGAATTCAGACCATATATGAAGGGCAACATCGCTCTCAGTTAACCATCAATAAATTTGTGAATGTATACATAAAATATTGACAGAATAGTTAAGGTGAAATTATGATTATATATACATATTATCGACAGAGAAGTTAAGGTAAATATCTTAAGGCATACATAAAGTATCGATAGAATAGAAAAGGCAAATATTCTGAGTGCATATAGAAATTATCGACAAAACATTTAGGGTCCGTGACTGGATCTCCCTTGAAACCTAGAGGACAGACCTAGAGCCGAATGACGTTCATCATAAAAGAATTCCAAACGAAAATATTGAACTATTACCTCCATTAAACCAAGAAAAGTAGCCAAGCATAAATATAAACCTTCGAAGTTACAAATTGTTAAATACACATCATATGCATGGTGCAATCGTGTTGAATACCCAGATCCACTTAAAAATTAAAAAACCAAATTGTATTTCATAGCATCCTCGTTTGTAAATCTAAAATGATGCATATGGTAACGATTGGTCGAGATTCGCTCAAGACCAACAAAACCTTTATCAACTAAAGGAGAAAACCCTAGTGACTTTCATCAAAATACAAAACAAAGAATTATTTCCTGTTCTCAATACCGTTGAAGGGTTTCATGACACCAACTAGAAAGCACTAAGGATGAGCACGTTGTTAGGGGAATTTTCATAGCCATGCATAAGAAAGTTGTCGGTCAAAGAATGTACCTGCAAGAACAAAGCAAAAGATTATATCTTCGACATTCATAACCAATTTCAAAAACTAGGAAATCTAAATTAATGACCAAAAGTATGGCATTACCTCCTTACTTGAAGCAGAACCGTTCCAAGTGAGGTAGAGCCAAACGCATGTAATATCAGGAGATAGTTAATATCCCTCTACAAAATAAGCGAAGAAATAGTCGGGTTTCCAAATTTTGAGACTGAACCCTTACCTCGGAGGGAAGATGTTCCTTGCACAGTTGCGATCCAGTTGAAAGGAGCGAGGTAGCAACCGAAGAAGCAATTGCAAGTGGTAACCTCAGCAATCATCATGAAAAGTGAAAGATTGAAATCAAATATAGAGTATGATCATAGAAGAGTTACCAATTTACCAGTGTGCTCACCAAACAATGACAGATTGTGGGGGTTCGGTGCCATCGTGGTGTCCACCATGAACCTTGAAACTATTCGCAGAGACGTCATAGCTCCTCTACTGAGCTTGACATAGTCGTAGAGCACAATACTTGGAGAATACCAAATGAAAAGGAGAAATAAGCAATTTTGGTAGTCGAAAGAGGGGTTAGGGTTAGCAGCAATCAACTGAACTGTCGGATTCACCCTCAGCAGATCCCACAGTGGACAAACCTTCGACATTAATTCTATAGCTCTTTGGAAGTAGGCTAGGCTGTCATCATTAATGCTGCCGACCAAGTGGCAGTGTCTCCATTCAATGTGTTGTCTGGGTGGTGTAAATGCCACCGATTCCAAATAAGCGTGTGACGAGCAGAGCCATCAGCCCCGTAGATCCACTAGATAGGCACTTTATAACCATTTCCAGTCACATTAACCCTTTTAATTATTTGCGTGAGACCTTACAGTAATTGATTGCACAAAGATTACGATAGGCTCATTGTAAAATTAATTCTATAGTGTTAGTTATATAAAAGTAATTATATATGTGTGTGTGTGTGTGTGTGTGTGTGTGTGTGTGTTTTAGTGTTTGAAGTGTTACAATCAATTTCATCATAAATAAATTACTTCAATTTCTATTTTAATTTTACATCAATATTATATAAAAATATCAAACAATAAAAAAATATTAAATTTACTTTTTATTGTGAAAAAGATATGTACTCTTTTTATTAATTAATATGGAGTTGACAAATGACATATCAAAATAATATTATTCATTATTCATTCTATATTTGGTTGACATATAATACATAAAACAAAAATATATAGTAAAAAAATGTTGTAATGCCACTTAT
This sequence comes from Pinus taeda, assembly GCA_000404065.3. Taxonomy (NCBI): domain Eukaryota; kingdom Viridiplantae; phylum Streptophyta; class Pinopsida; order Pinales; family Pinaceae; genus Pinus; species Pinus taeda. Next base: position 16,411 of record APFE031673269.1, on the reverse strand, counting down.
AAATAAAATATTTCAATGTCGATATTAGATAACATGATTTTGTGATGATTTTAATAAAAAATACAAAAATATTTAATAAAATTTATAAATCGAATATTTCAATATTCATGTTGAGTAAAACATTTAACATAGAAATATACCTTATTCCATTAATAGGTGTTTTCTAACTAGTATGAGGAAGATTTGTAATTCCTTCAATGCTCAACTTGAAATTGACATGTAACATGTAACATTAACATTGGATATGAGGGACATATATTAACATTTTAGTGTGGAGA
>APFE031673268.1:10388-47468 GCA_000404065.3 Pinus taeda | reverse complement strand
GAGGGGCAGTGGCTTGAGGGATTTCCTCAAGATTTATTGTTTCTAGAGGTGGCTGTGAGGTTTTCCCTGCCTCCTTTCACTGTAATGCTGCCTGTAAGGTGGCCTCTGATTCCTGCAGCTTTTCCTGAGTTTGGATGAGCTCTTTATATAGTGTCATCAGTAGAGCAGCTGCATCCTTTTCCTGCCTGAGCTGGGCAACCTCTTCTATTTGAGGGTGAAGAGTTGCTGGGATTTTTAACATCTTTTTTAATGCTGCCATATCAGCATCCCTTAGCTTCAGGATTTCTTGCACAACTTTAACATCTTTAGGATCATGCCCAAGCTCTATTATATTTTCTTCCAGAGCTTTGATCCTATTGTCCTTAGCTTGAGAGGAAGCCTGTTACACTGAAATTTGTCACCATGACTATCTATAGTTAATATGGCTCCATCAATAGTCATATTATCCTCCTTTTCAAGCCTCATACCTCTGCTCTTCATGTCAAACTTCAAAAAGAGAGAAAGTCACTTAAAAACTTGTTTATCTCTGGGTACGCAGGTTCTCTCTACCTTGCCTGTGTGTACGCATCCAGATACACTGTACCTGCTATTTGTACGCTCTGTATGCTAAAGGTTGGGTGCGTACCCCTGTAAAGGTCAAAAGGCGCGAGTTTCATCTTTAAAAAGTTACTTGTGGTCACTTCTAGAGCCTTCTAGAAGAGTGTTTGACGTGTATTGAGCGCCTCCAGATGGTTCATGCATCCCTATGATAGAGGAACTTATCCCATCAAGAGAGGAGCTACCCCATCCAAAAGAGGGAGTATCCCATTGATGTTGGAACTGAATAACTTCCTCTAGAACACTATAAATACAGGCATTGGGCCAGAGGAGGGAGGTTGAAAGCTGAACATTCCAAAGGGTAGATGCTGCTGGAATTAGGACTTCCTTTGTTAACTTGTGAGGAGAGATTACCATCCTTTCTTGTTGCCATATTGGAAGTGGGTGAGCTTGTCAAAGTAGAGGAAATCTCTTGTTGGACCCTGGGAGGAGCTTGCACAACACAAAGGCTCAGGTTGTAATGGTTCCTTTTTTGTTTCCTTAATACAAATAAGTCCATTCTTCTCAATGATTTGTTGTTAATGAATTATTTCATGTACTCCTTGGTCTATATGATGAATATGCTTTGTTTTATGAAATATTCAGGGGTTATGTAATTGTTTGACTGTTAGTGTATGCAGGTCTTAAAGTGAAGGAGGAGCTCATCTGGATCAGCAAGGCTGGACTGCTACAACAAGCGTTGGATTTGAGGTAGGATCGGAAAACACTTGGTTTCTCATAGAATAATGTATGTTTAGAGAAGGATTGCTCTTGTTTGGTTTGTTTGTCACTAGAGAGTCTTAGACTCCTAGGGAGGTTAGGTTTGTCCGCAAAAATAACTCTTTCCGCATGACACAGTGCATGTGGGTAGGGTTCGTGACATAAATTATACACTTGCTCGACTGAGGAAATGATTCGCGGAGGTCTGGGGGAACCTGATGGTGCAACTACCTAGTGTCATCACCCTATCTTGGGGGTGGTTTTCTCTTATCTTCTCACAACCGAACCAGGTGGACTGAGTATTAACGCGGTACTGGCATATTGAAATGACTCGAGTTTTGCTTAAGAGATGGACACCGCTTTTTGATCATGAGAAAAAAAACTTGGGAGTTGGTCCGATTTGGGTCTGTATTTCAGTTCTTCCGCTCCAGTTTTGGGCTGACGATATCTTCAAAGTTATTGGAGATGACTTGGGGATGTATCTTGACCATGATAGGGCTTACCAGGACATTGATTGTATGGCTTTAGCCTGCATTCTGATGCATCTTGACACTAGAGAGGGCCTAGTGGAGAGCTATTTGATTCAGATGGGCGAAATCACTAGGATACAAATTCTCAATTACAAGGGCATCCCTTTCATTGTCGACGGTGCCACGAGGTGGGACATTTGTACAAAGATTTCCCCTTACTGTTTGGGAAGCAGCAAGAACCTCCCAAGTCACTGGTATCAACTAGTACTCAAATGATGGAGGCAGATTTCCATTCATAGGCAAAACCTCCGGAAGATTCAGGGCCTCACTTGCATCTTTCAGGGGTTCCATCCTCACAACCAGATTTAATGACTTCTGCAGCTCCTCTCACTAGAGCTCGGGACAGAGAATAAACTTTCTCAGGTAGTCCTTCCCCCCCTCCTCCTCTGTTTTCAAATGATTGTCTAGTTTCAAATTTTGTTTCTGCATTTATGTGTTTGTTTGGGTCGATTTCTAAGGTTAGCAAGTCGTGTTCCCTGGTTTGCCCCATTTTATCGGCCCCTCCTCCTTTCCTCTTCACAAACCCCTCTACTATCCCGGTGCCTCCTGACCCGATTCAAGGGGGAAACCCAACCTCCAGTGGATCTCACCACTATTATCTTCACTTACTCCTTGCCTCTCAGCCCATGGCCTATGGGTTGGATGAGGATCCCGTCCCTCCAAAACCCTTAAAACCCCCTTGTGGCAAACAATCCAAACTTTCAAAAACCATTAAGAGGGCTGGTATTGAAGTGGCTTTGGGGGTTCAAACCCCAATTGAATGGGTCATTAGAGCAAAGGGAAACCCACAAAATGTTATCCCATGAAGTGCCTCTCCTTCAACTATAGGTGCCTAGCTAGCCCAGACAAAAAACTGGCACTTAAGAGGTTATGTCTTTTAGAGGGACTTGATGTAATATTTTTGCAAGAAACCCTGGGCGAAGGGAGTTTGGTTAACAATTTTCTACTGCATTTCCTACTAGACTGGGTTTTCCATTTCTTGGATGTAAGAGGCTGCTCGGGAGGCTACGCCATGGGCTTCAATAAAATACCTATAAATTTACACAATGTTTTGGGGGGTGAGGGCTTCCTAGGTGCAAACATTACATCCTCGGACCACAACCGACCTTTCAGGCTCGTCAACATTTATGAACCTTGCCATAATAAGGAACTCTTTTGGGGTAGACTTTTGGAAGTTGATTTCACGCAAACTGAAAAATTGATCATAGGGGGAGATTTAAATTTGTCTCTAGGATTGGCAGGATCCTTAGGCAGCTGGGCCTATAGTGATCACCTCTCGTTTTTTTTTTTTAATTTGTTGGACTCACACGAGCTTCTAAATATCATTTCAACCAAGTTTATTTCGAACTAGAGGAATAACAAAACAAGGGAGGAGGCTCTGTCTAAGAGGCTGGATCATTTTCTGATAAAGTTCCCTCTCCTATCCCGATTGAATCTTTTTCACTAGTGTGTGGGTTCAGGAGGGATCTCAGATCATTCCCTAATTTTTTTGGAGATCAGGGATGATAACTAAAAACCCCAGGCGCCTTTTAAATTCAACTCGACATGGTTATCTGAAGCATATTTCCACAAATTAGTATCTGACTCTTGGATTCCTCGTAAGCCGGGTGACCTTATCTCCTTGACCGAGGTTATTTCAAAAAATTTGGCTTGCCTAAAAACAAAAACCATTGAATGGGCAAAGGAAAAGCGGAGAAAAGACAAGGCCGATCTCCAAAGGATAGAAGCTGACCGCAAAATTTGGGAAGCCTCCAGGCTTGCTTGTCTTGCTTCGAAGGATTCAAAGGCTCATTTAATACACCTAGAATCGGAAAGGATTAGACTGTTGAGACAAAAAGAACAACACTGGCGACTAAAGATCAGAGCATTATGGCTAAAAGATGGGGACAAAAATTCCAAGTTTTTTCAACAATATGCCTGGGGGAGAAAGTCACTCAACACTATATGGGAGTTGTATGAACAAGATGGCAGGGGAAAAACACATATGAACAATTGGCTATTATGTGTGTTCATTATTTTTCTAAAATATATAAGGCCCCTAGGGGTGTTACCCTCCTGGACACCATCCGCATAGTAGAGGTACTACTTAGATTTGTCAAGCTTGAAGAGGTGGAGGCCTTAAATTCATCGGTCTCAAGGGAGGAACTTGAAGCTGTGTTGAAATGTTTTAAAAAATACAAAAGCTAGGGCTCGAATGGTTGGCCAATGGAATTCTATAGCACTTCCTTGGAGCTTATCAAGCTTGATCTCCTTAAGGTTATTGAGGATTGCAGAAGCATAAGCAGAATGCATGAGGGGTTTAATGCGACTTTCTTGGCCCTCATCCCCAAAACTAACAAACCCTCTAGTTTTGATGATTACCAGCCCATCTCCCTCTGCGAAAACATCTACAACATCATTTCCAAAACTATCGCCCTTCATGTTAAACCTATCCTTTCTCGGATGATTTCCAAGGAACAATTTTCTTTCCTCAATCAGTGCTAGATTCTTGAAGCTATAGGGACATCCTAGGAATCTCTCCATTCGATCAAAAAATATAATAAAAATTCCATCATCGTTAAGGTTGACCTCTCCAAAGCCTTTGATTGGGCTAGTTGGTCTTACCTTCAGCTCATTCTCACTCATATCAGCTTCCCCACTCTTTTATCTCTTGGATTATGTGATGCTTCTCATCTGTCTCTTTTAGTATACTTATCAATGGTGATGCCTATGGATTTTTTCATGCTGAGCGCGGTCTAAGACAGGGGTGCCCTCTCTCCCCCCTTCTCTTTCTTCTCATCATGGAAGGACTAAGTAGACTGATTAAAAATGCTCGTGAAGCGGGAGACCTCGGGGGTGTCTATATATCAGATATGACCACGCTCTCTCACCTTTTGTTTGTAGACGATGTACTTATTTTTATATATGGTTATTTTCATGACTCATATGCTTTGAAAAACATATTATCTCTCTTTTGCAAAGCAAGATGTATTGAACCAAATTATGGGAAATCCACGATCATCTTTGTGACCTGTCTACAAAATGAGGAAAGATATGCGGCTCAACAATTTGTTTTTGTCAGACATGATCTAGATGATGGATTAAAATATCTGGGGATAAGATTGAAACCAAATGGATACCGAATTGCTGATTGTGCCTGACTCATTGCAAAAATTGAAAATAGAATCAACATTTGGTAGCAACGTTAGTTCTCTAGGGTTGGCAGGTTCACCCTGATAAAATCGGTTCTCGAGGCCATCCCGATATATTGGATGACTTTGGCTTGGATCCTCAAAGGTATTCTAAGCATGATATAACAAATTTGATGTCGTTTCCTCTGGTGGGGTCAAAACATGGGGAGGACTTTTGCATGGGTAAGCTAGGACAGGATAGGGAAGCCCAAAAAACTGGGCGGATGGGGCATAAAAAACCTTCAGAATTTTGCAATGGCTCTTGCAGCAAAAATGGGCTGGCATATCGTCAATTTCGAAAGCCTTTGGTAGGGGGTAATCTATTTAAAATACGTACATCCCCTCTCAATCATGGACTGGATTCGCAGCCCCAGTATAAACTCGACTGATGTTTCCATTATTTGGAAGGTAATCTCCCAATCCCTCTCTATCATCAAGAACGGGCTAGCTTGGCAAATGGGGAATGGAGAGCAAGTGTGTTTAGGCATGGATGCCTAGAATGGGTTCGGGAATGCACATATTTTGCCAAGGGACCTTCATAATTTCCTCACCAGTACAGGAATTACAAATATTGCCCAGATTGCTGTAGATGGTTACGACCAGTGGTTGCCTCAGTGCTAGATGGACCACATGGTTTTGAACATTCTGAATAGATGGGCCAGGGAATGGACTCATTTCATTGGGGCACTTGAGGAAGCCAATATTAGGCTAAATGAGAAGGAAGACGTGCTTATCTGGGCCACGGTCCCTCATGGTAGATACTCCCAAAAAGCTGGCTGTGCAACCATAATGACAGCCCCAGAGAATGGCGATATCAGCTGGTGGTGGCGCCACCTATGGAAATTAAAAGATCCTCCTAAATCCAGGTTGTTTATGTCTTGCATTCTCATAAATAAGGCCCCAACTAAGTTAAACCTTATGCACCAGGCTTTTCACAGCCCCTCAATATGTTGTTTCTGCAAATCTAACGTGGAAGATACGAACCATCTATTCCTCTCATGCCCGATGATGGATTAATTGTGGTCCTATATAATTTATTGTCTTAATCTGAAGACAAATTGGTCAGGCTAAAACATCGAGGACACATGGCACCATCGGTGGTCTGAGGCTCCCTCCCAAAAAATCAGAAATCTGCCCCTGATCATTTGTTGGGGCATCTGGATCAATAGGAACAAAAATATCTTCAAGGATGCGCCGATCAACTAGTTAACCACTTGCACCAATTCTGTGGCCATTTATAATCTGGTTCCTGGAGATCCAGATATCAAATCGCCTTAGGTCATCACACCAGAAAGTATTGATACCTATTTTCCGTGGGGGTATTTTGATTTCTCTTCCCAAGGCGAGGGCTGTAGGAGGGGTTCTGTTCTACACATTAATGATCTTTTGTCTTACAGAATCAAAGTTGGGATGGGAAGGGGCACTAATAATTTTTATGAGCTTCACAGTCTAAAACACCTTCTTTTATTCACGAGGGAACAAAATTGTCAAAAGATTCAGATCTTTGGCGATTCACAACTTGTTATAAAGTGGATAAACGATATATATCATTGTCACTTGCACACACTCAGGGACACGCTAGATGATGTATTTACATTAGAACCACAATTTGATTTTATTGTATGCTCTCATATATATAGGGAAAGGAATGTGATCGTTGATCGTCTTTCCAAAGAGGCCGCGCACCTGAACAAAGGACAATGGAAAATTCAGGAATTTAGAGAGGGTGATTTCTATAAGTTCTTCCACCATCCATTCATCGAGATGAATGGGAATCACTTAGAATGGTCACACATATCATTCCTTTTTGTTGTTGTTTATGTCTTTTTTTTTCTTCAGTATTTTTGGGACATTACTATGTATTTTGTTTATCTCTACGTTATTATTCCCCTCTACTACTATGATGTAATCTGTATATAGGTTTCTCAACTCCTATGAACTATTTCTACAGTGAATGCATCTCATACATGTTGAATGATAAACATGTAATTTACTTAATATATTAATGAAAATTGCGCCCTTTTCCTTGGAAAAAAAAATATATTGTATCATTCTCATTATTTTGTAGAGAGAGTGTGTGAGACACAATATACATTAAGGCTTTATGCCTTTTCCGCCATTTTTTAGTTTTTGGTCTCTGTCTTTCATAATTTATGATTTTAATAGTTTTTAATATCTTCATTTTATAGATTAGTAGAGTAGAATTGTGTTTCTTGTTTTTAGTTCGAAATATTGAGCAATTACAATTTCTATCAAATTTCTACATGGTATCAGAGCCCTGAAATCATATTAGAACTAATATTTCAAAATTGTCCCATAGGAATTTCGAATTTGTAGCTTATGTGTAGCAATTTTTGTTTATGTCTTCTTCTTCTTTTATTTTATTTATTTATTTATTTTTCCAGTATTTTGGGACATTAATATGTATTTTTTATTTTTTTTTTATTTTTTTTTTTTTTTTTTTTTATTTTTTTTTTTTTTTAATCTCTGTAGTTATTATTCCCCTCTGCTACTATGATGTAATCTGTATATAAGTTTGTCAACTCTTATGAATTGTTTCTACAATGAATGCATATCATACATGCTGAATGATACAACATGTAATTTTCTTAATATATTAATGAAATTTGTGCCTTTTTCCTTGGAAAAAAAATATTGTATCATTCTCATTATTATTTAGAGAGAGTGTGTGAGACATAATATACATTAAGGCTTTATTCCTTTTTCTGCCATTTTTCAGTTTTTGGTCTCTGTCTCTCATAATTTATGTTTTTAATAGTTTTTAATATCTTCCTTTTGTAGATTAGTAGAGTAGAATTGTGTTTCTTGTTTTCAGTTCGAAATATTGAGAAATTACAATTTCTATCAAATTTCTACATGGTATCAGAGCCCTGAAATCACATTAGAACTAATATTTCGAAATTGCCCCTTAGGAATTTCGAATTTGCAGCTTCTGTGTAGCAATTTTTCTTTAGGGTGGGGAGAATGTCTTTCAATGGACTGAGATTGGAGTATGCCCAGGAGGGTAGCTCGAATTTCATAGCTTGGAAGGATCAAATGGATGTAGTGCTTAATGATAATGACGTGTTAGAATATGTTAAAACTGATATTTCAAAACCTCCATAGTTGGATTAGTAGAGTAGAATTGTGTTTCCTGTTTTTAGTTCGAAATATTGAGCAATTACAATTTCTATAAAATTTCTACATCAGAGCCATGAAATCACATTAGAACTAATATTTCAAAATTTTCCCTTAGGAATTTGAAAATTGCAGCTTTTGTGTAGCAAATTTTCTTTAGATTCAGGAGAATGTCTTTCAACGGATTGAGATTGGAGTATGCCCTAGAGGCCAGCTCGAATTTCATAGCTTGGAAGGATCAAATAGATGTAGTGCTTGATGATAGTGGTGTGTTAGAATATGTTAAAACTAATATTTCAAAACCTCCATAGTTGGATGCACAATAGTTAACCCAATAGAAGAAGGATGTTCCAAAGGCAATTCTTTGGAAGGTGTGAGAGAGCATGTGGCCTCAAATATCCATGGAAAAGAGACACCACTTTCTATGTGGAAGACACTGACTAAGCTATTCAAAAATCATAGTGACCATAGAAAATTGGCCCTGAAAGACAAACTTTGAAACATTAGGATGCAAAAAAATGATACTATTCCACAACACCTCACCATATTTACACAAGTTCGAGATGAGATTGGGGGGGTTGGGGTGAATGTTGGAGAAGATGACCTTGTGAGCCTTGATCTTCCAAACCTTCCAAAATGTTGGCACAACTACCAAGACTCTGTGAATGGAAGGGAAAAATCACCAAAAGGTTGTGGTCTAATTTGGTTCAAGAAGACTTTAGGAGGAATACCGAGATGTAAAATTATCTAGAGCAGAGGATGAAGAAAATTTTTCCTTGGTTGGGAAAGGGAAGAAGGGAAAAGGAAAGAAGACCCAAATAAAACCTAAATCTAGCCAAAATAATGGCAGGAAGAAAGAATTGAGCGAGAAAAAATGTTTCCACTGCCATGAATACGGGCAATATGCAACAAAATGTCTGCACAATAAGTTCAACAAGAAGCCTTCAGGAGGAGCAGGAGGTGAAGCATTGACTTCACAATTTGAACTAGACTTCACCCTAATAGCATGCATGGCTAACATTGTTATGGGGAGTGCATGGTACCTTTATTCTGGTGCCTTGTTCCATATGACAGGGTGCAAGGATTTTTGCAGTAGCATGGAGGAGAAGGATCTCTAGATGCATATTTAATTTTAGGATGATGGGAGGTACAATGCTACAAGAATTAGTATTTTCACCTTTGAGAGGGAGAAATCCTCTTCTCTTCGTCTCAAATATGTTATCTTTGTGCCTGGGTTGAAGAAAAACCTAATCTCTATAGCAATATTGGAGGATAGAGGCTATGATGTTATTTTTAGTAAAGGAAAGCCTTTCTAAGACATATAACTACCAGGCAAGTGAAGCATATTGGAGTTCGAGGCAAGAGCCTATACAAAATTGAGGTGGAAGATTGCACTGCATTGAGTAACAAGGAAAAAAAAATGTAGAGTCGAGATGTTGGAGAACTTTGGCACAAGAGATTGGGTCATTTACACCATGGTTCCTTATAAATCATGCAGTAAATTACCACCAGTTTCCCTAAAAGCTCCCCTGACCAATAGGATGTCTGCAAGGGTTGCACATTGGGGAAATATGTAAAATCCATTTTCCATGGCTGATATAGTAGAGCAGATGCAATCTTGGAGTGAGTCCACTATGATGTTTGTGCACCATTTTCTACAACCTCCAGAGCTAAACATAAGTACTATGTTATTTTTATTGATGATTTCTCTATAAAATGTTGGATCTTATTCATGTGGAAGAAAGATGATTTTTTCTCAAAATTTGTTGAATTCAAAGCATTGGTTGAGGAGGAGACTAGAAAGAAGGTGAAATATCTCAAGAGAAACAATGGAGGTGAAGTTATTTCAAATGTCTTCAAAGATTTTATTGTGAAAGAAGGTATTTGAAGAGAACTAATAACACCCCATAACCCACAAAAAAATGGAGTAGCTGAGAGGAAGAACAAAATCATAGTTGGAGCTGTAAGAGATATGCTACATGATCAGGGGCTTCCATTGCATCTATGGGCAGAAGCATGTAACACAATAGGATCCTTGTAGAATCAGAGTCCTCATAAAATACTTGGTAAAATCACACATGAGGAAGCTTTTTCTGCCAGAAAGCTTGATGTGAAAAAAATATCAGAATTTTTGGATCTTCAGTTTATTGTCACGTCTCCAAGGATTTGAGGAAGAAACTTAAGCCTACAACAAAGTTGGGAGTTTTTGTAGGGTACACCGAAACTCCACACAATTACCAGGTGGCCAACCAAATAAATTTTTTCCTACTTCACACGTAGTAACATATTCAACTTCAACACTAATTAACACACCAAGATCTTTTTTTCTACTCATCCATGAAATCATTGCAAATCCCAAATTCAGACAACCAACGGTAGTGCTTCTCCCATTAGTCTCATTTCCACCTCAATTGAAATCGGTAAAACCTATTAACTTAACTTCTTTTCCATCATAATTCAGGCAATGACGAATTCTTCCACGTAGGTATTTGAAGATATTCTTGGTAACTGTCCAATGGTTATGATGAGGCTGCAACTAAAATTGACTAAGAAAATTTACAACAAAGCATATATCAGGTCTAATATTTACCAAGTACATCAAATAGCCTACCGACTTATGATACCTTGTAGGACCAATGAGACTAGAGTTGGATCTTCTAAGCTTCTTGAGATTTGTGATCATGGGAGTGGTCATAGGATTGGAATCCATCATACCAAACTTTTGTAACATGTTGATTATGTACTTTCCTAGCCAAGATATATATCACCAGGTTTTAGCCAATCTTCCAAGCCTAAGTAGTAATGCATGAGTCCCATATCTTTTGTTTCAAATTCAGTTGCCAACATTTTCTTGCATTCTAGAATTTTGTGCTCCACACATGTGATAAATAAATCATCTACATATAAAAGTATAATAACTAGTTCATTCTTTACTATCTTAATGTAGAGGTTTGCATCCAAAAAACTTTTGACGTACCCAATCCTTAACATATATGCATCCATCCTTACATACCAAGTCCTAGGAGCTTTCTTTAAACCATATAGAGCTTTCTTTAGTTTGCAAACATGAGTATCTCTGTTATTTATCTCAAATCCTTCTATTTGTTCAATATATACTTCTTCACCAATGCTCCATTTAGAAATCTTGTTTTGACATCCATTTGATGGATAGTCCATCCCATAGTAGCAGCTAGTGAAATCAAAGATCTAATAGTAGTGTACTTGGAAGTGGGAGCAAAGGTTTCTTGATAATATATCCCTTCCTTTTGAGAGAAACCCCTTGCAAAAAATCTGTCTTTGTATTTGCCTATGCTTCCATATACAACATGTTTTGTTTTTTAAATCCATTTGGAAGTGACAACAAATTTGTCACTAGGTCTAGGAACGATTTCCAAAATCCCATTCTTCATGATAGATTGATATTCTTCCTGCATTGCTTTCTTCCATTCTTCTTGATGAGCGCCTTCTTCAAACATAGTTTATTATGCTTCAATTAACTTCATCATGTATGCTGCATATATTGAGGATCTTTTGAGTCTTTTTCTTTCTCTAAAATATCCTTTAGTTTCTCCATGTCCTTCGACATCTTCAAGTGTAGATTTTAACCAATTTTTTTATGAAACCAGCTCACAAAAAGATAGATCAATGCCTTAGAATTCAACCTCTTTGAGGGGGCAACCTCCTTTACATTACAAAATTGAATGATTCTTTGATGATTCAAATGGAAAAACCTCCTTTCTATATATAGGAGTCTAAGGAGTCACAATATAACCCAGCCAACCAAACAATAATAATATAAAGGTACAAAAATAACAATAGAGGGATTCTATGGGGCACAATAATAACAATATGGGGACAATAGGGGCACAACAATATTAATAAGGGATATAATGACAATAGTAATGGGGCAATCACTAGTATCATAGGGACCTAACATGCCCCTTTCCTTCAAAAAAGTGTTGTCCTCAATGCTTGAGTAGTTATGGATGCTTCTATATAAAATTCTCACCCTCCCACATGGAATCTTCAGCGGATAAGTTCTTCCACTTGATGAGATACTCCAAAATTGATCGATTTCATAACTATCGAGTTCTTGTTTTTGTGACTGCTTCCGGTTCCAATATAATTTTTCCTTCCTCGTCAAGTTTTGGTAATATTGTTTGAACTGGGAGCTTGTCGCCTATAACCTTCTTTAAACATGAAACATGGAAAACTGAGTGCACTTGAGAAGCTGCATGAAGCTCCAATTTGTATGCCATAGTACCAATCTTTTGCAACACCTTGTACGGACCGTAATACTTTTGTGATAATTTATTATCCTGCCTAGCTTGCTTGAGGGACATTTATTTATATGGTTGTAGTTGTAGGAATACCCAATCACCTACGTCAAAACTTCTTTCGCTGTGATGTTGATCTGCCTGTTGTTTCATTCTATTTTGTGCCAACACGAGGTTATCCTTTAAGAGTTGGAGGATTGTTATTGATACTCGATGTGATGTTCCACTGTTCGAACCTTAGAATTTTCTCTTAAATATGATGTTGATGTATGGAAGGAAGTGTTATACCACCATTCAGCCAGAGGAAACCATTTTACCCATTGTGTTTGTTTATCAGATACAAAGCGACGAAGATATCCTTCCAAACATTTGTTTATTATCTCAGTTTTCCCATCAGATTGAGGATGATAAGATGAGCTATGAGCTAAATAAGTACCGAGATAAGAAAATAATTCTGTCCAAAAATTTCCAGTGAAAATGGGATCTCTGTCACTTACAATAATCTTTGGGTTTCCATGTAGCTTTTGAATTGTTTCCATAAATGCAGTAGAAACTGTACTGGATTTAAATGGATGTGATAATGCACAAAAGTGTGCATACTTGGTAAGTCTATCAACTACCACCATGATGAGACTCTTTTCCTCAGACTTGGGTAAACCTGTGATAAAATCCATTGAAACCTCCTCCCAATGTTGGCTTGGAATGGATAAAGGTTGTAATAGACCGAAGACCTTAATTGTTTCAACTTTATTCTGTTGGCAAAAGAAACATTCTGCCACAAACTTTTGAATATCTGAATTAAGGCCATCCCAAAAAAATTCCTTCTTAACCTTGTGGTAAGTTTTTAAAAATCCTGAGTGCCCTCCTAAGGGAGAAGTGTGCAATTCCATAAGAATCTTTTGTTTTAGCTGGGAATTCCTACAGAGGTATAAGCGATCTTTGTACCATAATGAATCATTTTGCCAGCGAAATGTATCAGACGTATTGGAATCTTGTTGTAATCTTCGAATAAGTGCCCACACTTCTTCATCATTCTTCCATCCCTCCCTTGCTTCATTTATCCAATCTAGTTGGATAATAGAAATGGCGCACAACAATGCTTCCACATCCTCATCCTTTCTTGAGAGTGCATCTGCCACCACATTTTGCTTCCCTTTTTTGTAGATGATTTCAAAGTCATAACCCAACATCTTTGTGACCCACTTTTGTTGCTCTTCAGAGGATAATCTTTGTTCTAAAAAGTATTTAAGGCTATCATGATCCTTTTTACCTTGAAGTGTCTTCCCATTAGGTAGGGTCGCCATTTCTTAAGTGCATGGAGTATTGCCAACATTTCCTTATCATAAATAGCTTTGTGTAAAAACTTTCCCTTGATTAGACGACTTTCAAAAGCAATGGGTCTTTCATCTTGCATTAAAACAGCACAATTCCATTTCCTGAAGCATCACATTCCACAATAAAGGTTTTTGTGAAGTCCGGTGTAGCTAAGACAGGTGCTTGGCACATTGCCTCTTTAAGATGTTCGAAAGCCTTTGTTGCTTCTGCAGTCCATGAAAATGCATCTTTCTTCAATAGTGTTGTTAGAGGTGCTGCTATTCTCCCATAATTCTTAACAAACTTGCAATAATACCCTGTCAACCCGAGAAATCCTTGCAGATGCTTTATAGATGTGGGGATTCTCCATTCCTTAATGGCTTTAATTTTGCTAGGGTCTACCTTAACTCCTTCATGAGATACAATATGACCCAGATATTCCACCTCTTGTACTCCAAAGAAACATTTGGATCTTTTTGCATATAATTGTTTCTCCTCCAATAGTTGTAGCACCTTGTCAACATGTTCAACATGATCCTTCCAAGACTTGCTGTAGATTAGTATATCATCAAAGAATACTAACACAACTTTTCTAAGGAATGGTTTGAAAATTGAATTCATCAAACCTTGAAATGTTGAGGGTGCATTGGTAAGGCCAAAAGGCATGACCAAAAATTCATAATGACCCTCATGAGTTCTAAATGTTGTTTTCGGAATGTCTTTAGTCTTCATTGATTTGATGATATCCTGAACGAAGATCCAACTTGTTGAAGTAAATTGATCCATGCAATTCATCCAGTAATTCATCAATGACAGGAATGGGAAACTTATCTTTAATAGTGAGCTTGTTGAGCTCCCTATAATCCGGACACATGCGCCATGATCCATCCTCCTTGTGCACCAATACTACTGGAGCAGAGAAAGAACTTTGACTCGGTTGAATTATACCAGACTCTAGCATTTTTGCAACCATACGTTCAATTTCACTCTTTTGGACATAGGGATATCTGTATGGCCTAATGTTTGGAGGAACACTTCCTGGAATTAGATGAATAGCATGATCACGATCACGCATAGGTGGGAGACCTTTAGGAGTCTCAAATACCTTGGAATGATTATCCAGGACTTTTTGGAGATCTGGAGAAATAGATGATTCCGGTGTGGAAACATCTAGCGAACATAATTGTGCAATTACACCTCTTTGTTCCTTTTTTAGAAGCATTGTCATACCGTTAGAGTTGATTATCTTTCCTAGTTTCCCTACAATACCCCTTAATTCAACTTCCTTTCCTTCTGCAGAAAAGTTCATGAAAATTTCTTGAAAATTAAAAGCTGTTGTACCCAAGGATTGTAGCCATTAGACTCGTAGTACAACATCAGCACCTCCCATTGGAATGGAAAGCATTGGGCTAGTCAATACATATTCTCCCATGGATAGCTTGATATTATGGCACTTTCTAGAGAAATTTATCGTTCCTCCATTTGCAACCATCACTTGACACTCCAGTGCTAGATATAGGAAGCAATTCAATTATTTTGCTTCCTTACAATGAATAAAATTCTGGTTACTTCCTGAATCAATCAACACTATTACCTTTTTCTTCTTGACCTGCCCTTCTATCTTGATGATTTGAGGAGTGGTAATTCCAGCCAATGCATTACAAGATATGGATCGATGTTTCTCTTCCCAAAGTTGTACTTCTCAGATAGATCTTTTTAACGAGATATTGTGCACGTCAAAGGGAGATCGTATGCCAAAGTTACGACCCCAGGAAGTTGATGTACCAATTTACCCAAACAAGGCCCACAGTTTGGCATTTCATCTTCTAGGGTTAGGCTTTAGGATGTTTAGGGTTCTCCATTGTTTCTCAATCATAAATAGGTCTTCAAGCCTTATTGTAACAGAGCTCAGAGGCATGTAGCCGCCACATCTCTTATCAAAGATAAGCTACCATCGCCCTAGCTGGTTTATTTCCATTTCTGTTTGTAATCATATTTCAGTATTTTACATTAGTGAATGAAGTATTATTTCGACTGCATCTTTGTGTATATGGTTATCTTTGTGTTATTTGTGTTCTTATTTAAATCTAGATCAGTGGTATCAAAGTAGTCTACTTTTTCTCTGTTTTTCTTTGCATGTCTCCAATGAGGTTGGGATATAAGGAGTTAGGGTTTGAACTAGTTGAACATTTACAAGACTAGCCACGCAAATCCCGATGACCTCCCATGGAGGATTAAAATAAAGATGAGGGGGTAGGAGATCCTATCAAAATCTTGCTCAAATATGCCCTTAAGCAACAAAGGAACGCAATGATGGACAACTTTGTCCAAGATCCTTCAGCGACTACCCAGGGAAGACGCATCAGCTTTCAATAGCTACTCTGGAAACGCCACATTGTTTAAGGTACAACTTAATTTTGAAATCCCCATATTCAAGGGTCATATAGACACAGATGTTGTCCATAAATGGTTAAATCTACTACAGGGCTATTTTTATGTTCATGATTTTTCTAGTCAAGAAAAGATTATTTTCACTCTTCTCAAAGCAACCCCCCACGTCAAGGACTAGTGGGAAGCCTACTAGGAGTAGAAGGATGAAAGTACAGGTTCACTATTTTCGGCTGCACCCACTTGGAATTCATTCTAGGATGCCATCAAGGAACAGTACTACCCCGTCAGAAGCTAAGAGGATCAATACATAAAGTGGACCACACTGCGGAAGGGAAGGGACCAAGACATGTTGGAGTTTACCAATATTTTCCATACCCTTCGCACAAAGTTGGGTATCAAGGATTTGGAGTAGCATTTGGTACTCAAATATTGTGGCTGCTTGCACAAGTACATCCAGGAAGAAATAGAATTCCTAAACATCTCCTCACTCGGCTCGACATACCAATATTCTTTCAAGGTTGAGCAAAAGTTTAAACAGAAGAAGCGAGGCTTTGGATCTGCGAATTTGAAGCAAGGGAAAGGTGCCCCCAAACTGCAGACAAAGGAAAAAGCTAAGGTGGGGTGGCCCAAGACAAACTACCAAAGTTGCAAGCAAAGAACAGTGTCGCGAAGCCAAAAAAGGACAGGGGAAAGTGGTGTGAGTTCCATAAGAGCTCCACTCGCAACACAAGTGAGTGTCGGGCCAAGTAGTCACTAGTGGCTGAGCTAAAGGTTTCAGAATTAGATGCATATTCTGACTCTAAGTCAAAACCTGACAAGGGGAATGACAAAGGGAAGCATATTATCGATGCAGAGCCCAATGCCACCATCGCCACCACGAAGATCCAAAAAAGGAGGAACTCGAAGATCCAGAGGAGGAGGAGCGTCTCTTCCACTCCCAGATGTGGGGAAAGGGCTCCCCGCTACAGTTCATTATCGATAGTGGGAGGCAAAAGAAACTCGTTTTGGTAGAGGTCATGAAGCGGATGGGCTTACTGACCACAGGAAATCCACAACCATACACCATCGGGTGGCTTCACTAAGGATGGGATCTTCGCATGAGCCAGCAGTGTCGCCTTCCATACAACATTAAGCCCTTCACGGATGAGGTATTATGTGGCATTGCTCCCCTTGAAGTTTGTGATGTATTATTAGGAAAACCATACTTATGGAAGTGACATGTTGTGTATGAATCAAGGACCCATACTGTTATTTTTACTTTGGGAAATAATTTGTACAAGATACCGAAGGTAGCACTGCCTACCACCATCTCTTTGGTTACTGCAAAACAATGCAGTGAGTTCATTTCCAAAACTGGGAAATTTGTTTTCCTGATGATACACCCTCAAGGAAAGAAGAAGACAATGGCCACGACCTCCAGACGGGGCCCCTCCACACAACAACTAAATATGGACAAGGTCATGAAGGAGTACGAGGAAATCTTCACCTCCACTGTAGGGGTTCCTTTGCACTGTCAGGTCAAGCACTCCATCGATTTGACCCCAGGTGTGTCGTTTCCCAGTGGGCCAATCTATTGACAATCCGTTCTTGAGAACTATGAAATCAAGAGGAAAATTCAGGAGCTGTTGCAAAAAGGTCACATCTGTCCAAGTTCATCACCCTGTGGGAGCACGATCGTGTTAGTACAGAAGAAGGATGGGACTTGGAGATTCTGTATTGACTATCGGGCGTTGAACAAGATCATTGTCTGTAATAAGTACCTGACCCCATGGATTGATGACCTCCAGGACCAACTTAAAGGGGGGAAAATATTTCAACAAGATCGATTTGAAGTCAGGATATCACCAGGTACCAATCAAACCCTCTGATGTGTGTAAGACTTCCTTCAAAGCCAAGGAGGGCCATTTCTAATGGTTGGTTATGCCTTTCGGATTGACGAATGCTCCTGCAACCTTCATGAGGCTAATAGATGACATCTTGTAGCCATTCACCAACTCATTTGTAGTGGTATACTTGGATGACATCCTAATATTTAACCAGAGTTGGGAAGAGCACCTCCACCACATCCGACAATTTCTCCAAACATTGTGGAAACACAAGTTAGGTGCCAACTTGGAGAAATGCACTTTTGGAATGACCTAGGTTTAGTGTCTGGGATACATTATTGATGAATAGGGGGTGCATGTGAATCCAGCCAAGATCCAAGTCATTCAGGATTGGTCATCTCCAACCACACTAATAGAGCTCCGCAGCTTTCTAGGTCTTGCCAACTTCTACCGCAGGTTCGTGTTGGGATTTTCTCATATCACTTTGCCCTTGAGTCAAGTCACCAAGGAAGGAGCGAAAGAAAAATTCTTTTGGTCTGAATCTCAATAGAAGGCATTCACAAAGTTGAAAGATCGCCTCTGCTCGGCACCAGTGCTCGCATTACCAGACTTGCAACAACCATTTGAGGTCAAGACAAATGCCTCTGACTATGCTATTGGGGTAGTCCTTAATCAACATGAGCATCCAGTGGCATATCATAGTGAGACACTTTTAGACACAGTCTAGAAGTATCTCACTTATGACAAAGAGATGCATTCCATTGTGAAGGCTTGCTGACAATGGAAGCATTATATTTTGTGGAAGGAAATAGTCATCCACATAGACCACCGACCCCTATAGTTCATACACACCCAAGGGAAATTGCAAAACAATCGCCATAAGAAGTGGTCCACATACCTACAATAATTCCATTTGAATATCAAGTATAAGAAGGGTAGCACCAATAATGTTGCAAATTGCCTCGATCGACCACCAATCATGGCATTAACCACCGTGCTCAACTCTTGTGGGCACGAGACTTCTGATTCGCCACTTCTCTACAAAAGCGACCTAGAATTCAGCCACACATACTAGACACTCTTGGAGGGTCAGCATGTTTCAGCTTTTCACCTCTAGGATGCCCTGTTATGCCACCTGGGTCACCTTTATGTTCCTTTAAGTGAGCATGCCAAGATGATTTGGGAAGCACACTATAGTCAGACTATTGGGCATTTCAGGGTCGAGAAAATAGTGGTAGTGCTGCAAAATTATTTCTATTGGTCAAACCTTCAACAGGATGTCAGGAAGTACATCAGATCGTGCATTGCCTGCACCATTGCCAAACCGACCATCAAGAAGCAAGGCATATATACCATGCTGCCTACCCCAAGTTTACCTTGGGAATCCATCTCCATGGATTACATGTCAGGCCTTCCTTCCACTAAGCATGGAAACGATTGTGTTTTTGTGGTCGTCAACAGGTTCTCGAAGATGGCCATTATGGCAGCCTACAAGAAGAATATCACAGAAGAAGCAACTGCTAAACTCTTCTTTGAACGAGTGTGGGTACACTTTGGGATCCCAAAGTCTATCACCTCAGATCGGGATAGCAGGTTCGTCAGTACATTTGGTCTAGTCTTTGGTCGATGTTGGACACGAAACTCACTAATTCCACAACCTTACATCCTCAAACTGATGGCCAGACAAAGGTTGTCAATAGGATGATCGTACACATTTTGCACATGTACAACTCAAAGCATCCATGCACATGGGATGAGAGCCTCCCCTATGTTCATCACAGCTACAATTGGGCTCTTCACAACTTGACTAGCTAGAACCCTTTTCAGGTGGGCTTGGGATTCCAGCCACTATGTCCCATTGATGTGGCCATGCCATTTTACAGCTACTCACACAAATTCGGCTAATGTCCAGTCCAAAACAAATAAGGAAAACAACTTCATTTAGCACATCCAACATATTCGCTAGCATGTCCATGAAATTCTGGAGAAATCAAATGCCAGGTACAAGCAGCGACATGGTCAACATCAGGTGCCACACAAGTTTCAAGTGGGTGACAAAGTCTGGTTGCATCTACAAAAGGAATGCCTTACCGGAGCCTATCAAAAACTTAGAACACTCCAATATGGTCCTTAAACCATTACCAAGGCTGTGGGAGACAATGCATTTTAGCTCAACATTCCCCCATTCCTTGGCCTGCAGCCAATGTTCAATGTGGACCACCTTCGGCCATACTTTCTACCATTACTAGACACATCCGACATTGCAAAACAGCTCACACCCACAGAGTTAAATCCAGATTGAATGGAACAAGCTCCAACTGATCAAATCATGGACACACAGATCAAGCACACATGCCAGCAGAATATCCAACTGTATCAAGTTGTCAAAGTAGGCCAACTCCTTCACCAGGGCAAGCAGCTCACCAAGGACCAAGTTCAATAGAAGTTTCCTCATCTCATGGAGGAACTCAATGCAATGGGGACCATTGCTTCCTAAGGGGGGAGGAATGATCCATGTGGATATTGGTGACCACCTGCCAAGTCCACTTGGACCCCCACCATTGTTTCTGTTAGCCTTTCAGTTTCCTTAATTGTAGCACAGTTTACTATTTTTAACAGTTTTTCGAGTCCTAAATTTCCGGAGCCGTTTTGAGGCCCTAAACGACGTTTTTTTGGGAAAAATGGGAACAACATGGGTCCATGGACAGATGTTGTTCTTCCCAAAGTTGTAGTTCTCAAATATATCTTTCTAACGAGATATTGTGCATGTCAAACAGAGATAGTATGCCAAAGTTACGACCCCGGGAAGTTCATGTACCAATTTACCCAAACAAGGCCCACAGTTTGGGATTTCATCTTCTAGGGTTAGGTTTTTGGATGTTTATGGTTCTCCATTGTTTCTCAACAATAAATAGGCCTTCGAGCCTCATTATAACAAAGTTCAAAGGCATGTAACCTCCACATCTCTTCTCAGAGATAAGCTACCATCGCCCTAGCTAGTTTATTTCCATTTCAGTTTGTAAGCATATTTCAGTATTTTACATTAATGAAATGAAGTATTATTTCCACTGCATCTTTGTGTATATGGTTATCTATGTATTTTGTTGTGTTCCTATTTAAATCCAGAGCATAGTTCCTTGTCTTGTGTCAAGCTCGTTAAAAAATGAAACAAGGAATTTGAGCATAGTTCCTTGTCTTGTGTCAAGCTCGTTAAAAAATGAAACAAGGAATATGAGGATAGTTCTTTTACTATGTCAACCACATTAAAAAATGAAACATGTCCTAGAGCATAATTCCTTGTCTTGTGTCAAGCTCATTAAAAAATGAAACAAGGAATCTGAGCAGAGTTCCCTATCTTATGTCAAGCTCATTACAAAATGAAGCAAGATCCCTTGGACAAAAAGTTCCAATTCAAGTCTTTGATTAGATCTCGTAAAATCCTAGTCGAGTCTTTCACTTGATCTCGTAAATGAACCTTCATTCCATCCACCTAATAGCCACGAGTAGTCTACTTAGGGGAATGTAATGAAGCTTGGGGGGCATGCATCTAGAATCAAGTCATCATGCTGGGGGCATGTAAACCAATCACAAGCATATTTTTTTTCTTATTTCAAGCTTGTGTAAAAATGAAACTGAATTCAAGAATAGTTTTCTATTTCAAGCTTGTGTAAACTTGAAACTGAATCCAAGCATAGTTCCCTATGGTTCAAACTTGTGTAAAAATGAACCCATCTCCATTTTAACCCTCGTGATTGGAATTCTCTCAGCCTCTTCCATCAAATGAGCCTTGGTTTTTCTCCTTCTATCATCACTATCTTCTTGGCCGATCATATGCTTTCACTTGGTTGTTTTACCCTTTTGAGGAACAGTTGCAATGGGTGGTTTTTTAGCCAGCCTATTCACGTAAATCAACATGTTTTGAGAAGTTCCAACATCACTGGAACCAGTTTCTATCCTATACACCACTCATTCCTCTAAGTGGAGTCCTATTTAAGCTCTTTTTCAGACTCTTGTAATATGAAAAGATTGTCAAGCGCTTGTCCTCTTCAACTCATAAACGGACTGGAAACAACATCTACTCAGTACGAGTTTAACCCTTTTCCGGACTAAGATAGATTATTTACGAGAAAGGAATACATTGATCAAACATGGTCAATAGGTTCTTTCTCGTATTATTTTACGCTTTTTCGGACTTGAGAGACAAATCTACAAAAAAGAACATGTGGAATTTTCTTTTTGTCCCTTTTCAAACTCTCTAAACATGAAAAGGACTGAGTTATCATTATCATTAAACTCGTTAAAACATAAAATAGAGACAAACTTTTCCATCATTACAAGACCGAGTTTCACCTTCACTAGACTCATTAAAATATCACACAGAAATGGATTCACCCAAAGGGTGGAATTATACAACAAGCATATGTTATCGTCCTCAAGCTTGATAAAAAATAAACAGGTATTGGTTAACAATGACTAGGGAAAATGGGAAAAGGGGTAAACCAATTTATGGCAGTAGGTCGCTCTTGAACATGACACTTTCACTTCATCATTGTGACTACTTGGGTTGGGTTATATGCTTGATGGTCATCATACCTTGGTCTATCATACCATCCATTACTTTGGTTTTGGGTGAATGCTTCAAATTCATTTAGTGTCGCTGACATGTTCAAGAGAAGTCACTCAGTTAAATTCATCCTTTGCAATACTCATAAACCTTCATTTTCATGACCACCATTCCTGAACATTGTGTCGTTAGTCACATTCTGCCTCTAAAAATCATTACACTCATTTCGTGTCGTTGATGTGGGATATATCAAGGCCCTCCTGCGATGAGTCACTTCTTGTCAACATCAACACATTATCCAAGAAATTGACTTAGAAACACCCTTTTAGTACCTTAGGGCTTGCATACATCAATGGCAAGTTTCTCACTTCTGGATATAGGTTGACATCACTGGCCTTCTGTATGGTGTTCAACATCAAAACATCCATTCACACCATGTAGAATGTACTACATTACCTTGAGAATCATTATCATTATCGGTGATTTCTCTCGCATCTGTTAACAGCTTACATCATTGGCTAATAATCAAATGGTGTCTTCCCATGTTCGACTTTGGATCACATATTCACATGGTTAGACTCGTACTTGATCGAACAATTGAATGAGATAGAAGACCCTGGATCTAGTTTCATCCATCTAGGCTGTGATTTCATGATAATACTAAATCATTTGTACAATGGCTTTACACTCTTGATGATCATCCCATCATGGGTATATATCTATAGACAACTATCTATGTACTTGTAATAAAAGTTTATATGTTAATGGGTATGCCTTCCATCAGAAACTCATGAAAAAATTCAAAGTATCATGATATTATGTATTGTAATTGATGCAGGTCATCATCTGCTTCAGAACCTCCTCATCACATCATAAAGCATATCACTCGACATTATCATTTTCGACTTTATGCTTTAGGAGGAAGTTGTTACAAATCCATTTGGGCACATCACTCCCAACATTCAAATCAATACTATTAGGGCTCATCAAACCCTAATCTAGTTGCTACATGCCCTAGATAAGTCATCACTTTGAATGCCTCCTTCCCTGAAAGTTTCTTGGCCTGAAGCCCTTCAGAAATTCCTCCTTGAGGGACCGGCACCGCCTTGGTCAGGGATAAATGCACTTCAGTGCAGGTAGGCCCATGTAAGGGTGCATTTTAGTGAACCTAGGCCCACTTTGACCTGCGTTGGGCGAGATTGAGTGAAATCCTCATAAGGTTCTAGGCATATTCTTATCTTATGGAGCCTTCTAGAAGATTCCCGCACTTATCATCTCCTATGAGCTTGAAATTGGATAGGGAATGAGTTAAATAACCTCCTATCCTCTCATTCATTCCTCCATGGAAACTAACTCTAAGTTTGGAAGGCCATTCAATACCATCATTTATGACAAAACCACCACCATTTTCCTATAAATTGAGCACTCATGTAAGTGATCAAAGGGATGGACTTTGAGAATTTGTAAGGAGATACTATTGGTGTGAGGTTTGAGATTGTAAGCAAGTATTGTTATGCTACTGGAGTGTTGTGCTTTTGATGTGATGTTGGATGGAACTCAAGTTGGAGGAGTGACATTGCATCGGACTTCATGGTTGTAACTCTTCCTTCTACTTAATAAAGTTGTTTACACCTTTTCCCATATTCTTGTCTTTATGTATGATGATTATATGTGTAAATTCTTTCGATTCCATTTGCTTATAGTAGATATATCTCTTACTTTGATTGGCTTGTCCTCTATTTATGATTCTAGCTACTTGTCGAGTGGATTAAGTTTAAGAAGGAGTGATGGGAGCCATATAAAGGAGACAAAGGGAAAGCGAAAGATAACAAGTAGGCCCCTTGTCTTATTTATCTTCTATAGAAAAAGGTTAAACTCTTTAAATCTATTGTTCTAGGTGTAGCTACCCACCTAGGAAATTGTGTTTATAGCATCTTACTATATTAATGAAAATATCCCAATCCAAGTTGTCCATAACTTAGATAAATATTATTAATATTTATTATTACGTTGTAAGGTGTTCCCCTCTGAAATGAACTCCCCTCTATGCCACCTTTTCTCAATGTGGGCCATTAGATGGATTGTTAGATGATTAAATACTCATCAGCCATTAGATCATTGGTGGAAAATGTTCTAATTAGTTGAGAAAATTTCACTCTGTAGGAACCAAGCGATCATCCGTAAGCAGTTAATGTTTCCTAGCCTTAAGACGGTTGTGGCTCCCTGACTTTGAGATGGTTGTGCACACAATAAGCCTATCTGTTGTCAGTAGCAACATCTAACACTTGGCAACAAAGTCGCTCACCCAAGAAACACTACAATAGAGTCGCTCGCCATGAGGTCTGAGGTGACACAAGAAAATTTTATGGGTATATCGAAGTGGGTGGCAGTATTCATACCATTTTTGGTTTGGACTCTCAAATTTTTGGAGCCCAATCCCTTTTTCTCATTCGAGTTTGCAAATGCTTGTATCTGCTTCCTGTTTTCTAATTCAGGTTCTCAAATTTTTGTATCTTTGTCTTCTTGTTTGATTTGGGTAAGTAGAGGTTTTTGGTGTGGAAGAAAACTTCTGAAAATGAAGATCAAGACGTACATTCCTGATTTCATTCTTGCATTTGAGAATTTCTCTATACATGATGGAGGGAGGGCAGTCTTGGATGAGTTGGAGAAAAATATACAACATCGGAATGGTCTACTTTGTATCTATTTCAATATCGAGGACCAAACCCTGAATTAGATCTATTAGGGGAACTTCCAGCAAAATTGTGGAAAGGGTTTCGTCCCGATTCGAACTCAAGACCTCCAAGATGATGCACATGACATTTTACTAGGGGAGATAGACGACCCTGCTATTCGACGATTGGAAGACTCAATCATGGCTTCGTTACTCGCTTACCCTTGTTGATGTATTTCTTTTTTCTGTATTTCATGAGTATATTGTCAATCTGTGGTCTCGTTTCAAGGGGATTTCGAGTGGTAAAGTTGCCTCAGACCTCACTACTCCTATGATTGGAAGAAACCCTAGAGCACTTGGATTTAGGGTCATGGAATCAACCATTTTTTATCTGAATGCAGGGCTGGGATATTTGCTCATGTTGGCAGTGATGTCTTTCAATGGGGGGTTTTTGTAGATGTGATCCTGGGGTTTGTTGTTGGGTATTTATTCTTAAGAAACCATGGGGAAGTCGAAGCCATGGATAAGTCAAAGAAGAAAACACTAAAAGTCCATGTGGGTGCTCGTGAATTTCATGATCATTGTATATTGTTGTTTTCTTTTGATGCTTTCGGTTGCGTATAATTGTGTAAATAAATTGTTCTGGTATAAGCAGCAAGGGGGTTCCCTTGCTTCATATGTTCATTTTGTTAAATGGTTTTATTGCATAAAATATGAATTGAAGCTTGTAATTCTTTGGCTTTATTTTTAGGAGCCTATTGGATATTTGGAATACTCTTGTTTCTCTGTTATATCCACTATTACAGATTCATATTAAACCTGGATCTTTAATGGGGGCGAAAGGTTTCAAATACCTCTTTCTGCTAATTGATACAATTGGGAATGGCACTTACTAGCACAATTCCATATAAACCTGGATTTGTGATCTACACTAAGGGGCTTCCAATCTCTCTTGGTGCCCCTCTATAGGAATTGAAATCGGCACTTCTTATCACAGATCCAGATTAAACCCGGTTCTTTAATGTACCAAGAGGTTTCAAATCCCTTTCAGTGCCAATCTATGGCAATCAAGATTGACAACTATTCATTGTATAGAGCACACTTGTTTCTCTATGATATGGTCATGGAATCGGCCATTTTTGGTCTGAATGTAGGGCTGGGATATTTTCTCATGTTGGGAGCAATGTTTTTCAATCCAGTTTTTTTATAGCTGCAAAATCACTGAAAATAGTTGCCATTGACTTAAAATAAAAATTAAAAACACACTCAAGTCTAAATCAAGATAAAAAATCACACAACCTTGTCATTTTACCAAAGATGTTGTATGCTTTAGAGTTCTATGTAAAATCTATGAATTGGGCTTGTGGGATGGGTAAGAAACTTTATTTGGTGTGAATTTTAAAGACGTGCAGAAATTGAAGACATTTACGTTGCTTCTTTTTCTCAATTGAGATTGTAGAATAGAGTAGTTGTTAATAACATGGATAAAGAGAAGTTTGTGCAAGTTACTCCTTGGATTGTCTTTGAAAATGGTCAGTGGGTTCCTAGTTTACTTCCATTTGGAAATTCAAATTATTTAATTGATGTTGTAAGCTACCCATGCAAACTTACACAAGCTACGGTGAGAACATTGGTGTTTAATGAGCATGGAGTTATGCTTGAGCTCTTGGCTAAGAACCCTGACACTTCAAAGTTAAGTTCAGTTGACTTCATAATTATTACCACTCAGAGTGCCAAAAAATTGGATTTTAGCATGTCCTGATAAAATATGTTGGTGTGGGATTGCTCTTCTCTAGGGAGGAAGATGTGAATTGTGAAATTATATTCTTCATGGGCAGTAAAGACATCTATGAACATAATTAAGGATGTGATGAGCTTTCAGCTAGAATAGATATCCTGGTCAGTACACTTGTAGAAGGCTTTCAATCCAAGTACCCACCATATATGATCCATGAGGATTCCGTTGATTCAATTTTACATGTTTTCAAGTGTCGTCATCAGTGTTCAGTGTCGTCGTCGCTTTAGTCCAACTTCAACAGATCGACAGTGTTGGTTAGGGATCAGGTTGTTTAGGTAATGGTTATGGTTGTCATCGTGATCAGTTGGTATGGGTTTGTACCTGGCTTTTGACTTATGTTCATTGACAGTTCAACCAGGATTGATCGACAACATTTGTCGTGTTATTCGACTCGCAGGACTTGGTGTCGACCTCGGTGTTGTCGATGGCAAAGGTTCAATATGGTTTTTCGACAATGGGGGTGTCATCGAAAATGTTGTTTTGTTGACGATATGCATGTGGTTTCATGTCGCTTTGAGACAATGATTGAGAAGGGTGTTTTTACACCTAATGTAAAATCTCAAATCCTAATGCTAAACCTAACCCTAAAGACCTATGTCCTAACCATAAAACTATTTCAAATTCAAAACCTTTGTGTTAAAATCATACACACCTAAAGTTTGAAGCCCTAACCATATTAAAAATCCTAACAATAACATAAAAACCTTTATAAAGCTCTCAGGCTTTACATATATTAATATATTGTAAAAAAAACATTACAAATACATTAAAACAGGCCCTAACCGCCGCTTGACCGCGCAGTCAGCCTAACCATGTCGGGGGCATGTGATCAACGTCCAAAAACCATCAGAGGTTAACGTGACAGTCAAGTTGTAAACTGTGTGGAGATCATAAGACATGTGAATAGTTGATAGGTTGTTGGGTTATGTAACCACTAGAGTTAACTGTGCTGGAGAACGTGGACACATACAACCAGTCACCATGAGGGTAGCTGGAACCATTGGGAAAGACCGCAGAGGTGGCATTCTGTAGTTAGACCACAGTTGGTCACACCCAACTGCCAAACCACCTCTACCCATTTAGCTGACCTCCAGCGGCTATGTCATTATGATATGGTTTTTTTCGGGTTTTTAAAATAGTTTTATTGTTGGAATTAATTTGGCCACCATGGCGCTAGCCCTATGTGTCTAATTCCAACAGGACCAAAGCCAAACCATATCCAAAATCAAACAAATTCACCTCAAATGCAGTTAGAGGAGTTTTTTATGTATCCACAGGCCTATAAGAGGCATTTTTTCCCATGGCCGAAATTGGAGAGTGGTTTTTGACTTTTGTATGTAGATTGTGGAGGGCATAGGCAGTTTTTGTTTTCAGTGTTACGGGAGCATCCGGGTTCGGTTTTGGAAACCGTAAGTAGCATTGGAAAGCTAGTCCAAAGGGCTATCTGATGAAAGTGCTCAGAAGTGCCTGCATGCACATTCAGTCTAGTCTTTTCTCTATGTAATTAACACCTTCTTCTCATTCCTAATAAAAACGGTCGCCCATCTTGAAAGTGGACCTGGAGGCGCAGTCCATCAAGGATGAACTATGTCATCAATTTTCTATCTGGTATCACTATGTTTCTATTTTTTTCACTTCTGTTATGAGATGATTTTATGTTTAATCAGCTATCGTAAAGTGTTCTTTTCAAGGAATTTTTCCTTGGTTTGTGTGCTTCAGCTAGCATTCAAATCACTAATGGTTAATTAATTCTACATCAGTTTTTAGTTCATGATCATGTTAGATCATATAATTTGGTATCGGAGCAGGTTGTGCTTGTATAATTTTCCATTCAATGTTAATCAGGTCAAAGTCACAACGAGGAGAAGGAATCCTTGAGAAGATCAATCCAGAGATTGGAAAGTGACAAGTTTTTCAGAAATCGACCATGTCAAGATCAGATGCAAGTAAAAACATTGAAAATAAGATGAGTGAAGAATAGTTTTAGTAGGAATTATTGACTATGCAGCAGATGTTGGGAGAATCGTACGAAGACAAGAAGGCGAGAGATGCTTCTTCTTCAAAGACATTGAAGAAGGACAAAGGTAAAGGGAACACTGATAAACCACCTTCACCTCCATCATCTCCATCATCCTCTTCTTCTTCTTCTTCTTCTTCCAGTGCAAAATATGGTGAAATGAATTCTGAAAAGCTAGATAACTCGATTAAGCAGTTAGAAGTGTATTGTTGCATTCAGAACATTTCTAGCAATAAAACTAAAATTCAGTTAGCTACACTTAGAATGGGGGGAGAAACTTTAATCTGGTGGGAAAGTAAAACTCATCTAGATGTAAAGCATAAATGAAAAGGTATCTCTTCATGGTCTAAGTTTTTAAAAGCTCTTATGAAACAGTTCTGTCATTTAGGATACACGCAACAAGATTTTATTGATTGGCAGCATCTGAGGCAAGGTAAAGGGCATAGTATTTAGGAGTTTACTAAGTTGTTCAGAAAGAAAGCATTTTCACTTGGTATTTCATTGGATACATGGGAAAATTTGTTAAAATACATCAGTAGTTTACATTCATATTTGCAGCATACTTTATTGATGTTTAATCCTGATGATTTTGATGAGGTGTGTGTTCAGGCCATACATATTGAATCAGGTGGCAAACCATTCTCAATCATCCAAAGAGTTGGAAACCAAATATTCTAGTGACAGTAAGGGGAAGAACAATTCGAAGAGAAAGAAATCAGTGATCATTCAAAAGGAAAGACTTACTTGTTCTCATTGCTAGAGAATCAGTCATGATGAATCGAAGTGTTGGAAACTTCATCCAGAACTTAATCCCAAAAATTTCCTTAAGGAGAAGGATGAAAAGAAGGATATTGTAGCAGTCCAGTAGGATCTAGGTTTAGATTCAAGTGATGAAAGGAGGACAACTGCCATGGTTATGACAGGTAAAACTTCTAAAACTAGTTCAAGTTCGAAAACTATTGCATCTTCTTCAAACATAAATCCTTCACATGAGGATAAAAGAGTTGAATTGTTTAACATAAGGATAACTTCTAAGTATACAAAGATAGACACAATGTTTGACAATGGATCATAGGTGAATTTAATCTCTGAATATTTAGTTAAAATTTTTGGTTTGGAAACATGGAACCATCCAAGACCTTACCCATTAGGACGGCTAAATAAATCAACTCAGATAAAATTTACCAAATAGTGTCGATTAATATTTTCCATAAAAGATAATTACATTGATGAAGTGGAATTAGATGTGGTTCCAGTAGACATATGTGGAGTTGTCTTAGGAAATCCCTATCTTTATGATCGTGATGCAATGTTTTATAGAAGAGAACATAAATATCACCTTAAAAAAGAAAGGGTTGAATTTATTGTTAGGGCACATAGAGTCAAATCAAACGTGGATTTAATTGTTACAAATAAAGTTAAGATATTAATAAGTTCAAGTAAATATGTACTCATGTTTATTAAGGAACAACATAAGGGTGATTATTAGGAATGCGAGATTTAGTTTATAGATCAATTGGTCAAGGTGGTTAATTATTTTCTAAGAAATCTTATTCATAAATAGGGTAAACAACATGGGATACATTTGATGTCCTATGAACATCTTCTTAAAAACAAAATGACTCTCAACCCATTCACTCAACTAAATTCTAGAAACTATCATCATAAGTAGTCTATTGTAGGTAATGGTACATGTGAGTCTAATCAAAGACTTGTTTAAGATTGTATGTTTATTTTCAGTTTCGAGGGTGCAGGTCAGTATTGGGGAAAGTTGGTGTTCAAGTTCTCTTGTATTGTGTTGCCATGTCATGTCTCAAACAGTTTGGAAACCTCTTTTCAAGTGGCGAGGAAACCTATTTGTTTTCATATCAAAGCCTTTTCTAAAGAAGTGTGAAAGTGTCTAAAGGGAACTTATGCATCAAAGGAAATTGTTAATAAATGGAAACATCATTTAATAAATGAAGGAAAAGTGATTCAAACAAATCAAAAACTAATTCAATACTTTCAGAATGAAACTATGTTGTAGCAAATTTCATCTTACAGTTGGATAGGTTTAGTGCAGCAAGTTCACTTAGTAAATAGGAAGCAGGAAAGTATGTCAATTCAAGTAGCTGGTTTGATGTCAAAAGAATCTTTGATTGTCTCTGTCATTCTGCAAAATAGATTGTTTATACATGTTGAGGGTATTAAACAACATCTAGTAGAGACTGGTTTCAAAGATTATGAATCGCTAACTCATGATTCTTCGTGGAAAGAATTGAATTGCCATGTTAATAACAGGTTGTTTACCCATCGTTGCAAGTTGTTCATACTACAAATGGATGAAATAGGTCACCGATTTAAAATGTGCCATGGTCAACATCATCAGGGTCATCACTTGCAGGTGATTGATAGAATGTATTAGTACATCGTCAAGTCAAGGTGGAAAGAGAGGGAGTTCTACCCTCATCGACTATTTGTTTAGTCAAACTTTTGTGGTCCAAAAGCTTTCAAGTGGAGAGGAATGATCCAAGAGTATTTCGTTGATTCAATTGTATTGGTGTTCAAGTGTCATCATCAGTGTTCAATGCCATCATCGCTTCAATTCATCTTCAATAGATTGATAGTTTTCGTTAGGGATCAGGTTGTTCAGGTAATGGTTATGGTTGTCATGGCGATCAGTTGGTATGGGTTTGTACCTGGCTGTCGACTTATGCTCATCGACAGTTCCGGTAGGATTTATCGACGACATGTGTCGTGTCATTCGACTCGTAGGATTTGGTGCCGACCTAGGTGTCATCCATGGCAAAGGTTCAATATGGTTTGTCGACAATGGGGGTGTCGTCACAAACTTCGTTTTGTCGACAATATGCATGTGGTTTCATGTCGCTTTGTTACAATGATTAAGAAGGGTGTTTTTACACCTAATGTAAAATCTCAAATCCTAATGCTAAAACCTAACCCTAACGACCTAATTCCTAAACCATAAAACTATTTCAAATTCAAGACCTGTGTGTTAAAATCCTACACACCTAAATTTTGAAACCCTAGCCATATTACAAATACAAAAAATAACATAAAAACCTTTATAAAGCTCTCAGCCTTTACATATATTAATACATTGTAAAAAAAACATTACAAATACATTAAAACATGCCCTAACCGCCACTTGACCGAGTGGGCATGTGATCAACGTCTGAAAACCATCGGAGGTTAACGTGACAGTTAGGTTATAAACTACGCAGAGATCACAATTGAACAGTTGATAGGCCATTGGGTTACATAACTGCCAAAGTTAACTATGTTGGATAACGCAAACACATACAAACGATCACTGCGATGGTAGTCGGAACCACTGGGGAAGACCATAGAGGTGGCAGCCTGTGGTCAGACCATGGCTAGTCACACACAACTGCCAAACCGCCTCCACCTAGTTAGCTAACCTCCGGTAGCTATGTCTTTATGATATGGTTTATTTTGGGTTTTTAAAATAATTTTATTGTTGGAATTAATTCGGCCACCATGGTGCTAGCCCTAGGTATCTAATTCCAATAGGACCGAAGCCAAACCATCTCCAAAATCAAAAAAATTCACCTCAAGTGTAGTTAGAGGAGGCTTTTATGTATTCGCAGGCCTATAAGAGGTATTTTTTCCCATGGAGGAAATTAGAGAGTGGTTTTTGACTTTTGTATGCAGATTCTGGAGGACATAGGCAATTTTTGTTTTCAGTGTTACGGGAGCATCTGGGGTCGGTTTTGGAAAGCCTAAGTAGCATTGGAAAGCTAGTTCAAAGGTATATCTGATGAGGGTGATCCAAAGTGCCTATGTGCACATTTAGTTTGGTCTTTTCTCTATGTAATCAACACCTTCTTCTCATTCCTAATATAAACGATCACCCATCTTGAAAGCGGACCAAGAGACGTAGTCCATCAGGGACGAACTCCATCATAAATTTGCTGCCTAATATTGTTATGTTTTTACTGTTTTCACTTCTGTTATGCATCGATTTTATGTTTAATCATCTATCATAAATTTCTATTTTCAAGCATTTTTTCCTTAGTTTGCATGCTTCAACTAACATTCAAATCACTAATGGTTAATCAATTCTACATAAATTTTTAGTTTATGATCATTTTAGATCAATATATATAGGAAATAAATCCCAATGTACTTAACAACATTGAAATAATTTTGAGAGCTTCCATTCTGTCGTGGAAGAAAGCCATTGATAATATGGGCACAATAGGGAGGGCTAGAGTGCTAATCGCATTTGAGAACAAGGAAGAAACCAAAAATATCAAACCCACTCCACCAACCGAAGAAACCCGCCATCCTATTGCAGACCATATCAATGTCATATAGTAGGAAACTTTCCCTATTGTGAAACTTTCAGCCTCCTTTTCATCTCTGAACTCCCCACTAACAAACAAACCAACTATGCATACTATGCATACCACACTAGCAACTATGGATGTGAAAATTTGCATCTCCAAAACCATTGCAAAGGTATCCTTCTTTATAACACTATTGAATACAAGATGCATCAATGGAAGAAGTAGCCCATAGATGGTAGAAGCTACAACAGTAGAAATGAATCTACTATGTACTTGGCAGTATTCACTCCCTTAGGCCTGTCACCATCTGAATGAACTACAAGCAGAAATTGCACCCAAAGTCAAAAAAACCAGAGAATTCGACATATATGGAGTAATTTTATGTCTATTCAGTATGAATGCAAATATAGCATTGAAGGCCAGTTGACTTGAATAGAGAAGAGAATAGGTCGAAATAGGAATATAAGAGATACCCCATGAGTAAAACAGATTGTCTTCAGCTAGAAGAAAGCCCAAACCAACATAAATTAGCACCAATTTGGGTGTGAGCGAGGTAATCTTAGAGGCTTGGTTTCCTTGATAAAGTACCAGAGATATGAAAAGAATAGTCCATCCTGCCGATTGCACCAAAGTTGATTTCCATCTAGATTTACCACCATCATCAAAGTAATAGCTGTTAAGAAGCATAGTAGTAGCTTGACCTACAATCATTGACGAAATATTGAATATTACAAGCACCTAATGGGTCTCCCTTTTTCCTACAAACATCTTTTTATTGGGGCCTCTTCCTGGCTCTGCATCCCTAATCAAACCAGGGCCTAAAGTTTCAATCTCTCGGATGTCAGAACTTGGAAAGTAAATTGGTTTTCAAGGAACCATGTGCATACTCAATGATATCAAAAATGCATTGGTGTGTCTTAAGAACCAATGCATTCAATTGTTCCTTGAAGGAGAAATAAGCAAAGTGGATAACATGGCTAGACATTGGAGGTGGATTATGCTCTGGAATCAAGTAATCGATTAGATCAAAGAAATATATTGTATTTCATCGCTGGTCATGCTAATGGAAATTTTAGTCGAAGTCCATTGTTTTAGAACTTTGAGTCGTTGGCACTACCATTTTTAGAATTTCAATAATGTTTTCCAAATTCATTTTCTTTCCATCTTAAAAATGGCATCAAGTTTAGAGATGAGTCCATTTGTGTTCTCAAAGTTGGTGTATAACTAGAGTCGAATTTTAAACTTGGGCAAATTATGCCACCTTCTGGCTTCTCAATAATCAAACAACTCTTCTCATAATATTTGGAAAGCTAAAGTGTAAATTCATGTACTTGGTGAGGTTTGAATAAATGTTGGTGCTGATTCCATAGGTGAGTTATTTGATCTTATTGTGTTTGAGATTTACGTCACCACATAACCAGTTTTTTAACTCTAACTGCTAAGATTATGTCTTCATTGCTTCCACGTTTTACTGATTTTTCAAAGAAGGAAGGCAGGTTTGTGGCTTCGATTCAAACCAAGTTTTGTATTTTAATGAAAACTATGCCTATTTCACTATTGATGTAGAGAATTCTTATGCATTTGACAATCTTACATCACTAAAAAATATTTCATTTTAATTTGTTTTCATTTCAGTAAAAAAGGCGTTGAGAATACTCCACATAACAACTGGTAATTGGTGAGAACTAGAGCTAGTTGAAATGGTCAACTTTGATTAGGAGACTTTAAGGAGGCTTAGGTCCTATTAAAGGAGGAACCATTTCCCTTGGAAGTAGCATTTGGTAACTCAGTAGTTTAATTGAATATTAGCGGCAAAGCCTTGTTAAAAAGAAGGTAGAGCTTGATAATAGCTTAGAGGAGTTGGTGGAACAAAACTAATAGATCTGTGGACTCTAGTGACTGTCATTACAATATAGTGGAGGTATAACAAGGCCTTAAGCCTTGTATGTAGAGGAAACAAAGTTTGATTATGTCAAATATATTCTTAGATCCCTGTTGAGGTGTTTTATTGCAAAGGAAATAGCCCATAAGCCTTGTAAATGTAAGATTAGCATTATTATTCTTTAACCAGCATGAGAAATAGAGCTACCAAGCTTGTAATGTAAATTTTATTGTGTTGAATGAAAGAGCTATTGAGCCTATCCATTAAAACCGATACAAGTATTGTTGATAGAAATTTTTCAGTGATACCTTTTTGAGTGTAGTAGTTACAATTTATTTCTACTGAAAATAAGAAATCAGTTCATGCAGTGCAGTTCCATTACATTAAAGAAGATAGGATATTGTTAGCAGTGTATTTTGTTGTCTACTTTGTAATTGCAAGTGTTCAATTTCTAGATTTATTCAATGCCTCAGGGGCATCTGAATCAAGTGATTACATCATAGTGGGTTGATCTAGTGGTGAGGACAAATCCAGCCAATCAGATTGCTGGATAAAGTTGTCAAGGTACAGAAACAATGCCAGCTTTGGGATTGGGTAGATATTATTCTAAACTGCAAAGAGAGTTACATGGAAGAGTAGATTAGGGCACATAGAAGGGGATTATTTTTATGGAGAGGTTGAGGAATACCATGTAGAGGAACTGTTAACGAAGAGATATAGAGATGTTGAGATCCATAACAAGAAGGTTAGATGTCATGGAAGCTTCTCAAAGAAGGGGAACAATAACAGTAGTATATTATGACAATAAGGATATAAGAGGTGAGGTAAACAAAGAAGTGATAGCAAATTCATTTTGTTGGTCATCTTCTCTCTTACCTTGAGGTCATATGACGGTCATACACGCCGCACATAGCCTCCTTCTTTCTCCTTGGGTGATAAAATCGTTTGTTGGGCACTTTCCATTGCCTATTGGGCACTCCATTTGATTGTTAGGTGTTTTCATTAGTTGCCAATGCCTTCTTGGGAGAATGGATGGTTGATTATGGATTAAAGAAAAGAAAGTAATACAACAATATTTGGTAAAGGTACCAGGATATTTGAGTCTTGGGGTGGAGGACTTGTTAGGATAAATCCATATTTCCTTCATGGCATATCTGTCTTGTAGGATACTTGAAACAATCCATATTTTTTTAATAAGTTTGGTGTTATTATCACCCCCTTATCCATTTCCATTGGATTTTGAATATGTGGATAATAAAAAAAAATCATTAGGATTATGAGTAAGCAAGGCAATCCTTAACATATCATTTGAGTGGTCCATGATGGTTGTGGATCAGAATTGTTGAGCAAATATATTGATACAAAAACATGTGTATATGCCCTGCTTTTAATTTTCATGCAAATTATTAACCAATAAGGATGCAATTTCAATAATCTCATTATAGATGTTGGTGATGCTTTCACTTGTTCCACTAAATTTGAGTTGATAGATGAAAACATGCATTATCTGTATTCGAGATGACTCATATTAGCTTTAACTAATGGAACTTACTTAAGCATATCATGCCTTCCCTACCACAAAAGTAATAAATGTTTTAAACTTATTGAATTGTTTTCCTAATTAATAATTTAGAGTGGGTTACTCCATTCTTGAGCTGATTGGTAAAAGGAGAAAATGAATTAACTAAATAATTGTTATTCACGTCATTGTTATCTGGTTACTTGTGTGTAAGATACACAGAAAGAGGAGCTAGCCAACCAATTTGGAGCAGATGTTATAGAGAGTGTTAGTTTCAGTCTTTCCAGCCTTCCTCCAGTGATCAAATGTGCTCTTACAAAGTGATTTTGAAGTGTCAAGGTCAAATTTTGTCATTTCAGTGAGTCTTCAAG